>JAPTHA010000005.1:35507515-35523487 GCA_029814585.1 Gymnapogon annona | reverse complement strand
GGGTGTTGTGTTTAGACATTGGGGAACATGGAGGAAACGTTTGTGAAATGCGTTTTAGCATTTGAGAAAAACTGTAATATTGTATCAGAATACAGAGACTACCAAATGCAGATTGTGGGGTGTTAAAATTTTTCTAAAACAAAAATTCAAAATTATATTGGATAAGGGATTTTTGCACAGGACTGTATGTACAGATTCTTAATTTCAATACCAACATACTTAAAGCGTTATGTTTTCCAACTGTGGTTACAGCTTATGTAATTATAATATTTGCAGTTGAACTACCAAAGTTTCACTCAAAAAGTGACACTGGAATATTTTGGTATATATTTAAATTTCTAAGTTTTTAGAAATGATGTTTTGCACCTTTCCAAACATGAAACATTTTGTCTTGTGAAATATGAACAATATGAAATGTTTTGAGAGCAAGTAATCCATTTGAATAATATTCTACCTGTTATTGAATGTGTATTTGTGTGTATGTAGACCCATGTGATCTGTCCTGAAGTGAACCCTAAATGTGCTCCATAAGGTCCATTAGACAGATACAACATTACTGCTCATTATCTTAATGGCCCAGTAGTTTTGTCGATGCTACTACACATGTGGTTCATTGTCTCCATAATTATTTTTGCTGTCCTCATGTATAAAAACAATGACAGATTTCTCATTTAATAGAGTAGCTTAATTCCTATGTAAATATACATTCAATGTTGAGTCTGGATGGAGATCTGTATCTGCGGTATGTTCTCCAGGGTCTTCTTGCATTTTCTTGGCTGATTTAATGGGTTATCTCTCTGTGAAGGAAAAAGACAGCTTAAATAGTGTCATAACATTTTGCTCAAAATAATTGGAGTCCCTCTGGGAGTAGCAGATGGTCCAGAAAGCAGAAGGAATTCTCAGCCAGTCTGACCAGGTTTTGTCCAGTATATTCACTGTTATTTATGTACGGAGCAGTATAAAGCTCCCTCCCACCCGCACATCTTTTATTACGGCCAGTATAAATACAGTCTTTCACCATTTTCTTCTTATTATCAATATCAAATGTATTTTTGCAATTTTAACATGTTGAACTGTGACATTGACCTATAACCTCAGGGTGGTTACTCATAATTAGGTATTTTAATCTCTCTTTATTCTTTTTTTTTTACTGTTGATGTATAAATCTTTGTCCAGTCCAAATGTGTGGCTTGTTCAAGGTGATTTATTCACTGTGCAATGTACCAGAGGCTGATGTGTCTTGTCTGTGGAATGAACTGTCAGTGCACAATTTACACAGTGCTTGGTCATAAAAGTTGACCAAAGGTTGGATGGGGCTAATTTACACAACAGGGACTGTTTTTTACATGGTTATGGCCCTGTGCACAACAGTGGGAGCTGTATTCCAAGTGATCATGTGTTAAAGAGGAACGATATGAATTGTTCTCCAAGTGATTCATTTATAATTTAGGAGCAGAATGCTGTTGGCATGCGGTGACATAATGCATAATTCACAAGTTACAAACTGTAACTTGTGAATAAATCCAAGATAGAACCTTATAAAATCAAATCAAATGTATTAATATAGTGTCACATAATAAAAGTTCTCTCATGACACTTTATATTTAGAGCCGCTCTGAACCAGACTGTTGAGCCAATTTACAGACTCCAGGAGGATGGATGTGTGCCTTGACCAGCTGGGGTTAAAGAGAGCAGGGTGAAACAAGACAAAGACAGACAGAGACTGCGCTGGAGAGACATGGATGCACAGTAAACTGAAATTGTCGTTTCAAACCAGGTTACCCTGTTTTTACCGAGGAAACAGACAGTGGGATCGAGTTAGCCTCACTCTTTTTACATAGGAAATGAACCGTTGGCACTTCAAATAGTGTATGTATAATATATATATAGTATATCAGTGGTTCAATTCTTGGATTCCAGGTTGGCACGATTGTAAATAGAATTTCACTATTTTTGGATTAGATTATTTTATTTCTGACCAACCCTGAACACTATCTTTCTCATCTCCAGGAAATACTGGGGACAGTTATTTTTATTTTATTTTTTTTTTGTTTAGTTTTTTGTTATAAGGTGAACCTTGGTATAAGTGAGATACTGCTGCTGTTATAAAATATCCAGGGACGTTTATGGACAGCAATTTGAAAAAAATGGATGGACATGCCTCTTACCTTTTTTATAGGGTAGAATTAATGTTATAAAGATGAATAACCTGCCTCCTATATACTGTATGTTTCAGTCACTACAGTCACTGACCCAAGTCCCAATGACATTATTCTCCTTTCTTAAGAAAATAATTAGACAATTTCTATGGCGTGATAAGACACTAAGAGTTAGCATGGAAAGACTAACCCTGAACTATGAGGATGGAGATTTGAAACTCCCTAACTTTCAGATGTGCTACTATGCTGCTTAAGCCAGATTTCTGGTGCAGATGTTTGATACCGGCCCCCATCCTAGATGGACAGATATAGAAAGGATAGAGATGATGGAGGAGGTACTAATGAATATATTGTATAAATGGGATGAAAAAAACAAAACAATTAAAACAGCAACTGCTAACCCCTTAATAATCCATTCAGTCCAAGTTTGGTATAAACTCCATATGTTTAAGATGCAAGGGTTTCTCTCATAAAACTCCACTATGTGGAAACTGATTACAAACATTCTTTAGAGTAGTGACTTTAGATGCAGGAAGGAGAAAGGTATTTGTAATATAGAAGACTGTTATAAAGACAGGTAATTTATGTATTTATTCATTCATCTTCCAAATCCACTTTGTCTTTAGAACAGTTAAAAGAAGGTTTGAGCTGACAAACAAGGGCTTCTGCAGGTATTTCCAGCTATGTGACTTTATCAGGATTCAGTAAACGGGAAATTGGAATCTACCTTCTATGTCTCCAGTTCAACATGTGTGTCATGCTGACCAGCCATTATTTAGGACAATTTCAAGGATGTATACCAGCCTTATGTCCACTATAGTGATACCAGATTGAGACAGACCAAGGGCTGAATGGGAAGAAGATCTAGGGATCTTCATTGAGGAACAGTTATGGAGGAACCTGTGCAGAGATGGAGTCACCTCTACTTTCAATGCTAGGTATAGACTCATCCAGTTCAACTTCCTTCATCAGCTGCATATTACCACACAAAAAGTACATAAATACAAGTCTAATGTATCACCTTTGTGTTTTGTGTTCTAATTTGCACGGGTCTTGTCGGGGGAGTGGGAAACTCTATGGGATTTCCATGGGGTCACGTTTCCACTGGACACTGAAGTCTGTCTACTAGTGAATGTAACTAAGCTTAACCTGTCAAAATATGCAAAGAAACTGACAGATGACAATCCAAGATGGCATCGCCCTGTCTGACAGCGCCCACTCAAGCTCCTGTTCGCGATGTGCGTTTTACAAAAAATATGTTGTCTGTGCCGTCACAGTATTGCGCAAGAATAGTCACACTACTTGGACTACAACACTGCGACCTTTCCGTAGATCCTTCCAGAGTTACACTGGCTTTGGAACATGAGCTATGCATCCTGTGCTGACACAACCCAGAGACCCAAAAAGCAGTGGACTCCCCTCCATCAACAGCTGACACTAGAAGCGGTGCAAACACTGTGCCAAACCTAGCAAGCAGGGTAACAGAGTGGATATTAGGGCTATGTTAAAAGCTAATCCGTACAGACCTGCACTTCCCTCAATTCTGCTATCTAACATTTGTTCACTGGAAAATAAAATGGACTTCGTCAAACTAGAACTATCTACACAAACAAAGGTGAACAACTGCAGCTCCAATATCCTCACAGAAACATAGCCCATGTAGGGATTTGTAAACCAGAAGGAGCAGTTTAAAATCTGATCTAAGCTTGACTGGAAGCCAGTGGAGTGAACTAAGGACTGGGGTTATCTGGTCAAATTTCCCGGTATTGGTGAGTATTCTGGTGGCTGCATTCTGGACCAGTTGTAACCTGTGAATGCTACTATGTGGCATCCCGGAAAAGAGAACAATACAGTAATCTACTCAGGATGAAACAAAAGCGTGAATCAGGATTTAAGCATATGATGTACTTAGGAGATGGCGGATCTAAGAGATGTTTTGGAGATGAAAAAATACTGAGTTATTTCCCTGATGTGTCTGTCAAATGATAAGATGAAGTCAAATGTCACACCAAGGTTTTTAAACTGTCTGTTGTGGGGAGATAGTACAGCTGTCTATATTTAGCCTGAGGTTAGTCAAATGTGGCAGTTGATTGCTTGGGCCAATTAGTAATATTTCTGTTTTGCTGGCATTCAATCTTAGGAAGTTTTGTGACATCCAGTCTGTGACAGCTGTTAAACAGGATTCTAAATTTGTTAGATGAGACTGATCATTGGGTGTAACCGGTATATAAATCTGCATGTTGTCTGCATAACAGTGATAATTGATGCTAATTGTACGGACTATTTTGCCTAGAGGGAGTAGGTAAATGGTAAAAAGCAAAGGGCTCAAAACAGACCCTTGTGGAACACCAGACTGCACGGAGGAGTATTCCGATATAGTTATTATAGGTAACACAGTGCCTGTCAGTCAGGTATGATTTGAACCATGAGAGTGCAGTATTACAAATGCCTACATAGTTGGCCAGACGGTCTAATAAGATGTTATGATCAACGGTGTCAAATGCTGCGCTCAGATCTTGGAGAATAAGGAGGGAGGGAGAGTTCGAATCAAGTGCAAGGAGTAGGTAATTAGTCACTTTTGTGGGGGCAGTCTGTTCACACTTTATCACCTCAATGCAGAACTCTAACCTGAACTCTGTTTACATAATTGGAGGCGGTTTCAAGCCATCTGTGAAGCAGATCAGAGCATGACCAGAGGGAGCCACCTCAGCTCTCCAGGACTATTTTAACTGCACAGACTGGACTGTTTTTAGGGAGGCTACCACTACCAACCACTGTGTCGACTTGCAGAATCTGTGACTGAATACATATCAAAATGCATTGAGGATCATCATCAAAAGCATCACCACAAAGAGGCACTTAGATCTGCCACGGGCATCTTGATCTAGGGTGTGAGAACAGCCAAGCATCCCTATGGACAGAAAATACAATCAGACTTCACAAAGTCAAAAGATGCCAGATGCCTAAGGCTGGGCATCCAGTCAGTCATTGACTTCAGGTCAACACCCCCACTATGCAAGGACTACATAGACTTCCTCATTGCACTTAACACCTACTTCAACCGGTTTAAGGAGAACAATTCCACCACACTAACAAAAGCCCCTCTCTGCCCAGACAATGAAACACTCCACCTGGACTCAGCTCTGTGTGAAGGACATTACTCAAGTAGAACCCCAAAAAAGCTGCAGATCCTGACAATATACAGGGCGTGTGCTCAGAGACTGTGTGATGTGGACCAAACCCGGTGAGTCGGAATACAGATCAATTTGCAAGAATGTTTATTCATGAGATATTCAACGAAGGAATGACTGTTGCACAGAGTCAGATAAGGGAAATCCAGGGTCGATGTTGTGCAGTCTGAGTCCGAAACCAATAGGGGTGGAGAACTGGGGCAGAGGTACCGAAGAGGCTGATAGGTGCGTGGTCAAGACTGGTCCAGAATCCGGATTCCAGGGTAATCCGTTCCTGGGGTGAAGGTATCCACAGAGGCGTAGGCAGAGACAGTATTAGTAATCTGAGCAGGTGGTCTAGTAATCCAAAAAGACAGTCCAACAGACAAAGGCACAGACCATAGCAAGGTGAGATCAGAACGTCCAAAAAGACAAGCAAAAGTCAAAACCAAGCAATTAGAGTGAAATCAAACTCGGGTAATTATCACTGTGGGACAAGTAAATACAGACTAGCAATGGAGGACAGGGGGACCGGGGTTTAAATACACAACAGGAGGGGAGACAATGAGACACAGGTGAAAACATTAGGGAGGAGACAGGTCATCACACACGCGGGAAAGCAGGGAAAACCCAAAGTAAAGACTCAGACAAGATTCAAGAGGAACTATATCAAAATAAGACAGGAAGTGACAAGACAAAAACCTAATGTCTGGAGGCAGACGTGACACTGCGCAAAACAAACGAACAGATGTTCTCACGGGTATCTCCAACACCTCTCTGAGCCAAGCCATCATACCAGCATGCCTCAAAATCACCACAGTTGGCCAAAAAATCCCCAGCCTCAACTCTAAATGACTATTGGCCCATAGTACTCACACTTTTTGATCAAATCTACTTTTGTGTATCTGAAAATGTAGAGTATGGGAAATGATGGCATAATATTGTTGTAATGAAAAGTTGCAACTAAAACATCAAATCCAGATGTATATATCACTAGATAGCTGTCAGCACTGATACCACTGATAACCGGCATTGTGGACTAATCCACATCATGTACAGAATATACTTCCACAACCAACAATTTAGGAAAGACACATTTACTACTGCACTTGTCGCTGGTTCACCTTCATTACAGATTAAATACTCTGTGTCTGCTATGTCCAGTATCATCGTGTCCACAGGTTGGACAACTACCAAAATGGTTCGTGTTAGGCGTGCGACATGTTGAACAGAATTTAAAAAACAAAAACCATAGGAATTAATCATCTGTATAGCAAAACACCTATATAGAGCCTTGGTCTTAGATGTCCTATCTGCGTTTACAAGTAGTTTGTGTATCACACAGACTTCAAACCTAAAAGTCCAGTATGTTTCCAACAATTAAAAACATGCACTCAATTCTCAGAGAAAAACACCAGAGAAAATTTCATGGTATCAAGAAGGTGAAACTGTGGCACATTTATTTTTTTTTACATCAGTGCAACATAGTGTGGACGCAGTTTAAACTGATGACAGATTAAACTCACTGCTATGTCCACTGTCATCCACAGTGTCCAGAGGTTGGACTACAATAACTATGGCTGGACCAGTTTGGAACTATCTTTGTGTTGTCACGGACAGAGGTAACAAGCAATGCAAGAATATAACTGACAAGTACAAAACAATAAATGGAAAGTTGTTAAAATATGTGAAACAAGATCTGGTGTTATTTGTGATACTGAATACATTTGACCTCAATCTCAATTTTCAAATAAAGGATTTTCAAATATAAAGGAGGGAGAGTGCAATACAAAATTTTAAATATTACAAACTATTATAATTATTCAACTGAAACTATTCAACTTAAAGTAACCTAGAAACTTTTTACAAAGTAATTGTTTATTTAAGTCTTTATTAAGATAAATCATTTAAATGAAGGAACTGAAGCGATTTGCGCAAATACACAGACATAACTCTAACAATAAAGTTTTGTGTTGCTTTGTTAGTCCATAACCTTGAATGGTTGCCACAGTGAAAGGCATATCTTGTGTGCATGTATATATCTGTTGTGGTTTGTGGTAGAGTAAGCCAATTAATAAGAAATACTACATACTGTATATTTCGTTTTTTTGCACTTTTCATTTCTTTGAAGTGCTTCAGTATATGGCCTTAGCGATGAAGGCCAACCCACTTGGGCACTCTGGGTAATAGCCTTTGCATCAGTGCTCTGAGTACCATGCATTCAAATGAAATATCAACTTGTCGCAACGCCAACAAAGATGACAGCTGACTGCGGGGTTTGCCAGAATCCACTCCGTCTCAGTTTTATGAGATTTCAGAAAGGTTACCATTGGAGCATGACCTTTGGTGAGGTAACTGAAGGAAAAATACATTTTAGGAAATTGTATATTAAGTCAACATTTTTTTTGTGGGTCAGACTCATTGATAGTTGCATACAACCACAAAATCTTCTCAATCGGAGCGGGACCAGATGGGGAATTTGCAAACAGTCTGATCTTCAAGTGCAATTTATTGGCTCCAGTTCCAATACAATAATCCTTTTACAAAAAAAGAAAAGAAAATGTGATGAGTACTGATTCATCCTTCTGTAACAGTATCACTAAAGCATAGACCAGAGGTGGGCAAACTACAGCCCGTGGGCCACATCCGGCTGGTCTTTTTAATCTGGCCCGCCAAAAGAACAGAATTTACCAAATCATATGATAATTGTGACTGCATTCATTTGAACTTGGCCTGTAATGACTGGTGCTGCCAGTAGGTGCCGCATTCACCTTATTGCTACATCTGATCACTGCCACTATCATGTCACGTCTCAATGTCTCTCAGTGTTGCAGGAGTTCTGTTTTTGATGGAGTCGTTGCTAAATCACTACAGTCTAATCAGATTAAATTACACCCAACGGGAAATCTGACACAGAGTCAACGTACTATACAGTCAGACATATGAAGGACACGATGGTTTCCATGAAAGAGCATGGAGATTGGTGAGTACGGTTAAGTATTTCAACGAGTGTGGGAGCTCAAACGAGCTCCCAGACCGGCACAGCGCGGATCTGATCCGTGTCTGTTCAGGTCCAACAACACCACACTCGCATGGTCTGGTCCGCGGGCATCTGGTTCTCGCGGGTCTCCGGGGATATCTGGTCCAGCGGGCTATTCTGCGGGTCTGGTCTGTGGGTCTGGTGGATACCACGTAAAAACCTGTGTGTGATCGTTGTCAGTTACTTTTGATTCTCTGTTGGTACTTCCTGGACCATTTTCCCATCGGCAGGAAATAGTCCGACAGTCAATCAAGTGGAGTGCTGACTAAAACCACACAAGATTTTTACATATTTTGGAACTCAGCGCACACAAGAGGCGCACCAGGTTAAAAAGTGCAGTGTCATTTTTTGAGAAAATTACAAGCTTTTAAGTGCACATGATAGCGTGGAAAATACGGTAACACCAGATTTTGATGCATAGGCTAAAAAAGGTGATCAACAACACTGTTCCCACTGAGAGTCAATGGAAGTATCAACACTGTCTTCTTAGGTGGATTCACTTTAAAAATGAAGGATATTATTAGTCATGATGAGGTCATGTTTAATTTTTAATATCTGAAAAATAAACATGAGAATTTTTTCATTTCTTTTTTTTCAAATGTGTTTTTTTAAATATGTTGGAAATTTTTGATAAAATACATTTTGGAGAGAAACAATCCTGGAGCTGTAATAAGATGGTTGACGCATGTTTTTAGAACTAAAAAAAATTAAGAGCTAAGTGTAATGCTTTTTTTGTTTATATTTGATATGACTGCATTGGGCGCTGGCCCGGCCCATCTGTGAATTTTTTAAAGTCAATGTGGCCCCTGAACCAAAAAGTTTGCCCACCCCTGGCATAGACTGTCTCAGCCAGAATTAAGATGCAACCCTTGATATTAAATTAATTGTCAAAAACAACAAATAAACAGCACTCTTGATCTTGATGGTTTCACAAAGACTTCACCAAGAACATGTTTTACTCAAGGCGATATGGAGTGGGTCCTAAAATTCCTCACGCAAAACGCTCTGAGCCTCTCTCTCAAAACCGAACTAAACCCCAAAAGTATGATCGCACAAAAAACATGTTTGACACTGAAAACACCTCATTAAAATTCTTGCTCAGATCAAATGAATAAAAGTACACATTTACTGTCTATTTATTGCTCAAGGAACTAAAACAATCTTGAAGCTTCAAACATAGGTCTGTGGCCATTCATGCCAACTACATTTGCAATGTGACATCATGAATTAGCGTTAACACACATAACACTCAAAAAATGGTGTATATGGATGCATCAAAAGAGATACATCATCGCTTACAGTTGCTGTGCTGTTTCTGGTTAGCTTTGGGTTAGGGTGAGGTTTAGGGTTAGGGGAACTAGTGACAGAGGCAAAAGCAGACCCCTGATCAAATGTTTTGCCACTGACATGGCAAAACTCAAAAACATTTACTTATCATGCACCTGCCGGCACCAAGCAGTTGTGTCATTCAATCCACTTTCATGAGATTAGTCTGACATTTGGATAAGTCTAGGTTCACCAGTAAAACCTCAGTGAAGCTCAGAAGTAATTACCAGCGCAGCAGAAAAGTAATCCATCACTGCAGTAAAATCCCTCATGGTCGTCTTGCATACATATAACTAACACATTAAATCAAGTTCACTGTCATCATCCTCATAGCCATCCTCATACACTGTTGCCTCTAGAGCTGGAGCACTTTTGTTCTCAGACACATCCATCTTTTTATTTCTATTTATGCCATTGACCAAGTACAATCATTACATACACTGAATCATGTTGTCAAAATCATTTCACAAGAAGTATATACACGTATTGTCAACTTCATGGGTAACAGTACATACATAATGAGCAACAGCTGTCACTGAAGCAGCCAACCGATACTGGGTGAAGGGGAACTGACAGGAGAGTTAAACCTACGTACTGTATGTATTTCTAATAGGAGGGGAAACAGGAGGAAGCATATACAGCGTAGAAAGAACACAAACTTTACACGACAATGATGATGCAGAAAATGGGATGTTTCCAATCTGTAGGTGGATATTGTAACTTTACACAAGGATCAGCAGGTTAAAGAGAATGAACATTTCAAACTCTTTAAAATACCTATTTCATGCACAGGAGAAGTGGGATGTTCTATAAGATATGGTAACTATTCTTATATTATATGGAAAATGTACCAGTAGACCACATGGACTCAGCTCTATACACCTGTTATACACCACATGGACTCAGCTCTATATATCTGATATACAACACATGGGCTCGGCTCTATATACCTGATTTGATATAGAGAGCTCAGCTCTGGAAAAAATTGCAAATGGACTCACTCACAGCAAGACCAGACAGAAAACATTTCAGGTTTAGGGTTGAAATGGTTAATGGTGTCAAACTATTGTGAACAGAGTGAAGTGTTGACACCAGGGCTGAGAGTAGCTGCTAGCCTTAACACAACGGGAGTTGCTGGACAATATTTTTCATGCTATGTGTTACCTCCTGCATTTTTTACATCATTACCACAGTTTAGGTTAAAAATAAAGCATAGATTAATGCATACCTGCTGAGTATTCAACAGCTAAACATCCAGGTCCAGCTGTGGACAATATCCACTACAACACTGCTAAAATTCATTGTTAACTTCAGTCATTCAGTATTATACATGTTAAATTAAAATGTAATGTGATCCTGATAGATTTTTTGTTGTCTTATTTAATGAAAAAATCATGCATATTCATAACAAAAACACATACTAAATGAGTGGAACCAGGTTGAAATGTTGATTTTCCTCGCACTGAAACAAATCTGAAATTCAACTAATGAAATTACAAGGTTGACCAAAGTTTCTTTCAATTAATGAAATCTAGCTGAATATTTATTGTAGTTTACGTGTTGTCTGTGCCAGATTACAACTAAACAAAAATGAGACAAAAAGTTGATGGATGTTCTTGTAAAATGTCCCTGCAGATCCATTTTTTATGGGGTTCAGCTGAATTAGTGAACCTGGTGGATATCCGTTATTGCTTTGTCACCACCGTTTAACATGTCACCTCTAGTAAATCCAATCTTTGTGGTTGTGGTCGAACTATATTTCACACAAAGATGAAGTGATGCATGGCCTTGTGCTTACCCAGCTTCAGCCTTAATGATTAAACTTTCTGTCCGTTACACCACCAGTGTTTACTCAATTATTACTCTATTCTCTGAGACATCCACTGTCTGGGATTGAACCTGATTTGATTAAATCTCCAAAACCCTCTGGTTCTGATTGGTTACACTCTAATCACAGCAAGCCAGGTAAACAAATGCAGATGTGGTTGTATTATTAAATTACATTCTTCATACACCTACAGTAAGAGAACAAAAGTATCCGGACACATTGAAATCAGGTGGTTCTTTTCTAACAGTGGTCTTGGATACAAAAACAGGATGTTTATGTCTCAAATCCTCATGAACCGAGCATCTTACAGCTGTAGAGGCGTCACAATATTTGTGTCCATATAGTTTATAAACATCAGTGATCTCTTAAAATTGAATTATTTTAAGTGAAATGGTAATCATGATTTGATGTTGCCGTGTCCTGTAAGTATGGAACTCTATCTTTATTATTTAAAAAAAATCTAAAATGAAATCTAAAAATGATGAGTCCTTTCGGCCTTTTCCCTTTCGAGGGTCGCCACAGCGAATCTAAAGATAATAACAATAAAATAATCAATGTTTATTTGTCCTAGTGTTTATTTGTCTGTATCGTTTTCTGGATGGCAACAGTTAAACAGTGAGTGTCCAGGGTGTGAAGTGACCTTTGATATTTAATGCTTTTGTCTGGCAACAGGAGCAGTATAGGTCTTCCAGTGTGGGGAGAGGGCAGACAACGGTGTTCTGGGTAGAGTTGATTACCTTCTGAAGTGCTTTCCTCTGAGCTGCTGTACAACTGCTGTGCCAGATGCACATACAGTAAGTCAATATGCTCTGGATGGAGGTTCGGTAGAAGGATACTAGCAGTCTCAGTATGATGTTCTCCTTCCTGAGGAACTCAGGAAGTACATTCTCTGCTGGGCGTTCTTCAACAGCTCAGAGGTGTTCACATTCCAGGAGTCCATGCAGACTCGCAGCAATTGGGAGTCGGCTACCTTCTCTACACAGTCCCCATTGATGATGAGAAGGGCAAAGTCTTCTTCCTCCTATTACCAGCTCTTTGGTCTTAGCTGTGTTTAGCAGAAGGTTGTTGTGCTTACACCAAGACAACAGCCGCACCACTTCGTCTCTGTAGGCCGACTAACCTCCCCCCCAGAGATGAATCTCACCACTGTCGTGTCATCTGCATACTTGACGATGGTATTGTTGTGATGGGCAGGGGTGCAGTCATGTGTATACAGACTGCAGAGCAGGGGAGTCAACACACAGCCCAGAGGGGAGTCAGTACGGAGGCTCAGGGCCGTGGATGTGTGATTGCCCACCCTGACTCTCTGTCTGCGGCCAGAGAGGAAGCTGCTGACCCACCTGCATGACCACCAGTTTGTGTGGGTAGATGGTGTTAAACACAGAGCTGTAATCCACGAAGAGAATTCCCATCTGCCGCTCCAGATGGGACAATGTGGCATGGAGTGTTGCGGCCACCGTGTCTTCTGTGGATCGGTTCACTCTGTATGCAAACTGGCGGGGGTCAAGGCTGCGGGCAGGGCTGCTACGCTCTGACTATGGACTGTGAGTTCACCTACCGCGGCTCCCGGGTTGGTTCGGTAGTTGGTCAGGTGCTGAATGCCCTGACACATCTCCCGACTATTGTTGCTGGTCAGATGGTCCTTAATCTTCCTCCTGTAGTCCACCTTAGCCTCTCTGATGCCCCTCTCCAGGTTGTCCCGAGACATTCTGGACAGTTCGCTGTCTCCGGTCCTGAAGGTGGTGTTTTTATCCCACAGCAGTTGTTGGACCTCCCAGTTCATCTAGGGCTTCAGGTTGGGGAAGATGCAGATCTGTTTGTCCACTGTGATAGTGTCTATGCAGTTCTTGATGTAGCACAGAACACTGTATGTGAACAGCTCCAGGTCCTGATGTTCGAAAACTTCCCAGTTGGTCCTGTCAAAGCAGTTGCTCGGAAGCAATCTACGGCTATGTGGTAACAGTCTTAGTAATAATTGAAGCAGTTTTCCTGATGGGGGGATATGCAGCAATCAATAGCATGGAAAAGTGGTCAGACTGGCTCAGATGTGGTAGTGGTCTATCCCTATAGTCCAGTTTGATGTTTGAGTAGACCTTGTCCAGGGTGTTCACTCCCCTAGTAGCACACTTGACATGCTGATGGAATTTAGGGAGTGCTACCTTGAAGTCCGCATAGTTGAAATCCTCCGCAATAACTTGCACAGCATCAGGGTGATGCTCTGTGTGTGGCTAATGCTAGCATGTAGCAGTCTGATGGCTGAGTTAGCATTAGCATCCGGTGGAATGTAAGGAGCCGTTACCAATACTATGGTAAACTCCTTGGGGAGGTAGATGGTTCTGAACTTGATAGTCAGATACTCAATGTCCGTTGAGCAGTGACTTTCCGTGATCACTGAGTCTGTACACCAGCTGTTGTTCACGTACAAACGGAGCATTCCTCCTCTGTTCTTACCGAAGTCAGTTGTTCGGCCATGGCGCTGTGAGGTGTGCCCTGCTAGCTTGATAGCCCAGTCCGGGATGGAGGGTTGAAGCCAGGTCTTGGTGATGAAAGGAATGCATGCATCCCTGGCACAGTTGTTTGCCTTGGTCTGTAGCCTCAGTTCCTCCATCTTGTTCACAAGTGATCTGGGCATTGGAGAGGAAAAGGCTTGAGAAGCGGTGGTTTGAATGGTTGTCCGTAGGCTTACTAGCTACGTCACAGGAGGGCGCAAGAGCACACAAAACGGCATACGTGTATATGCACAGTTGTTTTATATTGTGTATTTTTTGATCAACTGAGGTATTTTTTGTATGTGTGTGTGCAGTTCCTATTTAATTCTACCCTTATACACAAGCTCGACTGTTATGCTAAGATCCATGTTTTGTTCAAGTCTCCATTGAATAATATGAAATAGCTAAAAGAAAGCATTCTCCTCAGTCTTTTGAATGCATTGCAAACGGCACAATTCTGTTGATAAAAACCTCAACAGGTTATGGGCCCAGGAGCTGATGGTATCCGAGAAGTCAAGAAAAGTTGCAATGGATCATATTTTGAGTAAGCTAACATTATTAACAAAAGACAAGTAGCAGCAGGTATCATCGACGGAGATGAGACTTAGTATGAAGTTTGGGAGACTAATTTGTTGGGACATTTTCATTAAAAACACTGTTAAAACAGCCACAAAGAGAAGATGAAATGGATGCGACTTTCCCAAGGCAAGTGCATGTGGGCCGAGCAAAGACGACAGCAAGATGGTGTGTTTCAAATGCGGCACCAAAGGTCACCAAGTGAGTGTGTGTCGACAGAAGACATGGTGTAGTGTTTGCAAAAACAACACACACAAAGATGTTACATGCAGGCAGAAAGACGGAGGCAAAAATGATGATATCAGCAAAGTTTCAGAGAATGTTGAGGTCAAGGGAGATTACGCATTCAAGTTGACCAACAGAGGAGCCAGTGTCCAGCAGCAGCTGGCACGCAACATTCAGGAGATGACCTTGATGGTGGACACCGGAGCTACCTCTCACATCACCAACGACTTTGCCTTGTTAACCAGTTTCGACAGCACTGCAGTGGTTTCCCTCATCGACAGCAGTGGACGGCGTTGCAAAGCGAAACTGAGAGACACTCTCTATGTACCGTCATACCCACAGAACATTTTCTCGGTGAAGGCAGCATCCACGAATGGGTCTACAGTCATTTTCAAAGAAGACAAAGATGTTCTGATAACCAGAGATGGTACCAGGTTTGACATTCATGTGTATGGCAGATTGTACTACTTGCATACTGAAATTGAGTCTAATGATGATAAGTGTAATGCAAGTTATGACGTCCAGGCATGGAATGAGTAACTAGGCTACTGTAACTATGAAGATGTGCCTAGGTTAGAGGATGTAGTTGATGGTATGTAAATCAAGGGCAAAATGAGTAAACCTGAACAAAAGTGTAAGGTGTTTATTAGGGGTGTAACAATACATCAATATAGATCGATTCAATGATTAAGAATGTTTAAGCATTGATGGTAAGTGCAAACATTGATGTGTATCGTCATCCTTAAAATAGGTATTTATTTTGAAAGTCCTCCAGTACGTCTGTTTCACCATTTCCGTTCACACGTACTTCCTTTTGTAACAACACTAGCCAAGGCCGACAGTGTGGGAAGCATGCTATGGCTAGCCAAGAACAAGACATGTATTCCCCTCTTGGGCATAAATCGGCACTATGGAAATACTTTGGATTTCGGACCAAAGACGGTTCAAAACACATGCCGTATGCAAGCCATGCCACATTGAGATAAGATACTCGGGGAACACAACGAACCTGGCGGGGCATCTAAAGAATAAACACGGCATTAACCCCCATGCCAGCGCTACTGCTAGCACTACTGCTAGCAGTACTGCTAGCGTAGCTGATGCCGGATCACCAGCTTTGAGCAGCTTTTTTCCGCAAAAACTCAACCACAGCTCTAAA
>JAPTHA010000005.1:35479210-35501563 GCA_029814585.1 Gymnapogon annona | reverse complement strand
GTCGTGAGTATATGTGATTGTTTGGTGTGTAATGTAATGTTGTCTAATGAAAAATAAAAAAATAAAATAGTAAGAAAAAAAGGTTTATAAAGGTTAGAATCCCTGCTTTAGAAACATCAGATGTGTGTTGAATGAAACCTGGTATAAAACATCACAAAGTTCATCCACTATAGGTGAGATTGTCTGACTGAGGATGTGTTAAGTCTAGAGTAGACAGTGGTTTGTAGAATCTGTTTTTACCTTGTCTTTACTGCTGTACATACATCAAGCATCTTATTGCAGAGACTGATAAATGCATATGTGTAGTTTTAAGTACTCTGAGGATGCTGACCTGCTGTTGTCTCTAGAATTTAATGAGATACTGTATCTAAAGACACAGAAATGACTCAAGTAGCTGTACTCAGGAAAATTGAATCCTCAACCTTCTAGAGTTATTCAGTGATCACGATGATTGCAAAGAAAGTCCAAATTAATATATGGAAGAAGTTAAAAAGAATACCTATTGTTTTGAATAGGAACCATCTTTTTTTAAATGTTGTATAATTACAGTGAAAAAAGTGAAGGCTGCAAATACTCTCCTGGAAGTTGACCTATTAGAAAAATGAATGTTGCATCACAGTATAACTTTAGCTTTGACAGCTTGTAAAGGTTAGTCAGCTCAGTGAATCTACTTTAACATGCAGGAGTCTGTGTAGCCTGGTTTAAGAGGCTTTAATGAAAAAAAGCAATGATTTCATTCAACAACACAGTGACCCAATGGTTTAAGACGATTGTTTGCTAAAGACAATACACAAAACACATCAATAACACATTTGTATTATTGTATAAGCTAAAAAGAATTTGGGGAACAAGCTGTAGATGACCAAAAATGATAGAGCAGTTCAACACAAGTTAATCAACTTCCGGTTCAACATCAGACAGTTGGTATCTGCTACAGTACGTCAGACGTCCTTAGCAGATTAATGGGAAACTGACAGCAGTTCATTTTGTCGTGGCATAATTGAACTATATTGTATGAGAGGTAATAGTGTGGCACATTACTGTCCCAAAATGGTTATATAGTCATGACAAATACACCTCCAGTTCATGGACAAAATAAGTCTAATACTGGTATCAGACAATGTCATCAGTATAGAGTAGTAGTTCTCAAACTTTCAAACTCGTAACCCCAAAATAAGGATGCAATACAAAAAAACAAAGAGCAAAAAAAACTATGAATACGTGTGTCAGTGATTGGTGACTCTTTCTATGTCCAAGTGACTGAAACCTAAAAATTACTCATGTAATGATATTGTGGCATATTGGATCGTTTGCATTGTGATTGACATTGTACTTGTGTTCTGTTTTATGTGCAAGGATTCAGGGGGTAGGTTAATGTATATTGATATGTCTATTAAAACATTTATTGGCCTTTTTAATTTTATTATGACATTATCATTTATGTCATCATTTATGACATCGATTGGTCAAATCTGTGGCCAAACAGTACCCTGTTTGTCATTGTCAAACTGTTGTTAAAGTGATGATAATGAAACTTTAGCTCTTTCAAAGTAAAAACATGTCTTATACACCTTGAGGCCTACAATATCCTTCCTGTGTAACAATACTGTCCGTTAGTCGTAACCACTTCAGGAGTCACATCAACAGATCTCTGAAAATTACCTCCACTTTCAGAACCCGTAGCATGGACATGTGTGCAGAATATTAATTAACATTAGTATAACATTGATATTGTCTCGTGGTAACAACAGTTGTCTAACTTATGTAGATGAATACTATTTAAAGACATAACTTCAACAAATTATCGGTTATTTTTTGTGTACAACAGTAGAAATCAGTAAACAACACAGCATCAATAGTTCCATGAGCTCCTCTAAAACTGGCCAAGTTGTTGCTGTGCTGAATTACATGTATATTTAAGTTGGGAGCGAACAAATGTCTGGACCCAGAGCCGGTGTGCTGAATCCTAATACAGGCGTGGATGTTCTTTGAAAGGGTCACGTCTAGAATATTAACATGGTTTATTCTGAGATACAACATCTTGAAAAGTACGGATCATTATAGAACTCCACATACAAAAAACATTGTACTTGAAATATGTCCTGGGTGCTCACTGATTGCACATATGCATTTGTCATTATAAGGATCATTATTCAGAATAGGAGTAGTATTTACTGGAGTCCACAACTTTTTAAAGGCTAATACATAAGTGAAAACATAACTATATATTTCAACAACTGATATTGCTGTCCCAAATGTGATTAAGGTGCATTAATCTGCTGCTTCTATAGAACATGTAATATTATATCATTCATACTTCCTTACAGTGATTCTGACCCTTCTTTTATTCAAGCTCAAGAACAGTATCTCGGTCAACACTTGCAGTGTAATCGGTTTCTTTTTGAAACATGTCTGCAGGGCTAAAAAAGTACAGTGAATTTGAATGTATTTTCAGGAATATGAAGGGTAACTCTCATTGGTTTAATTTCTTTCCTTTTTCTGTCCCTTTTTCCATTACAGGTCCATTGATGAGTGATGGACGACTGGCCCACCTCCTCTTCCCTCTCCTCCTTCTCTTGCGAGCTCCCCTGTTGTACAGTTTTGGCGAACGTACATGTCCCAATAACTGCCGATGTGAAGGAAAAACTGTCCATTGTGATTCATCGGGGTTGTTGGATGTTCCTGAGAATATCTCAGTGGGCTGCCAGGGCCTGTCACTGCGTTACAATGATCTCCACACTTTGCTCCCATATCAGTTTGCTCATCTTGGCCAACTTCTCTGGATATATCTAGACCACAACCAGATTTCTGCAGTGGACAGCAGAGCATTTCAGGGTGTTCGAAGGCTTAAAGAGCTCATACTCAGTTCCAACAGGATCACATCTCTGCACAATTCAACATTCCATGGAATTCCTAATCTTCGCAGCCTGGACTTGTCATATAACAAATTAGAAATCCTGCAGCCAGGTCAATTTCATGGTCTAAGAAAGCTGCAAAACCTTCACCTTCGCTCCAATGGTCTCTCTAACATTCCCATTCGTGCTTTTCTGGAGTGCAGAAGTTTGGAATTTTTGGATTTGGGTTACAATCGAATTAAGGCTCTGACCCGAACAACCTTTCTTGGGCTCCAGAAGCTCATGGAGTTGCATCTGGAGCACAACCAGTTCTCCCGAATCAACTTTTTTCTGTTTCCACGCTTAGCCAACCTGAGATCACTCTATCTGCAATGGAACCGGATTAGGGTGGTCAACCAAGGCCTTCCGTGGACTTGGTACACACTGCAGAAATTGGATCTGTCTGGAAATGAAATCCAGACTCTGGACCCAGCTGTGTTTCACTGCTTGCCAAACCTTCAAGTCTTGAACCTGGAATCCAACAAACTTTCTAATGTGTCTCAGGAGGCAGTTTCTGCTTGGATCTCCTTGACCTCAATTAGCCTCGCTGGGAACATGTGGGACTGTGGACCTGGCATATGTCCACTTGTGGCTTGGCTGAGGAATTTTCGGGGTAGTAAGGACACCACTATGATATGCAGCAGTCCAAAGTATCTCCAGGGAGAGAAAATTATGGAAGTCACACGCAACCATGGTATTTGCGAAGAAACTGATTATGTTCTGACAGAAACACCATCTCCAATGTCAGAGCTTATTTCTGAGGCAACTGCTGAACCTACCTTTGGCCCTACTAGTGGTTCTCCACCTGTTCCATCAAGCAACACTCTTCGTCCTCTACCCCCTTTCAGACCACGGCCTATTCCTCACCCTACCTTCCCGGGACACATGAGTAAAGACCCGAGAGACTCTGTTTCCCGTACCAGGCCAACTTATCCGCCACCACCAGAGATTGAACACATGACTCTGCACAAGGTGGTGGTGGGCAGTGTGGCACTCTTTTTCACCATGTCCCTCATTCTGACAATTGTCTACGTGCTATGGCGCCGCTACCCAAGTGCAACCAGGTTGCTGCAGCAGCGATCTATGGTGGGACGGAAGCGCCGCAAAAAGAGCCCAGAGCCAGAGCAGAACCTGAGCTCCCAACTACAAGAGTATTACATGAGCTACAACCCTGCTGCCACACCAGAGGCATTGGAGGTGCTGGGAAACGGCACTGGCTCCTGCACTTGCACAATTTCTGGCGCCAGGGAGTGTGAGGTATGACCCATCGCATCAGCCTAAAAAGTAAAAACTAAAAATCAAAACACAAAGGCTCAACAGAGAGGTAAATCCTTTATCAAATATGTCCTGTGAAATCACACTGTTGAATCACAACTAAGCACATCTGTCTCTTTATTCATAACACGCTTGACTTCAAACATTAGACGTGTCCAATTATTTTGGTTTTTGCTCTTAAGTTTCATCCCAAAGTATAAAATACAAAGTTTCATCTAAACGAAGGCCAGTAGTTTATGACACAAGGTCAGACTGCTTCATTTAGCCAATGACACATTAGCCAATTTTGTGTTTGCTGAGGTCAATTGAGCGTGGCTTTAACTACATATAATAATTATTCAGCACTTTCACTGTTCTGCACCATTGTATTCCTGTTTCATTTGTCATGGTGGATTCACTTTTCAGAGCTTCACATCCTCGTCCACTGCTAATTTTGAGAGACCGCGAATAATTGGATACCGTCTGATGGTTTTCACAGCTACTAACTTTACTTCCGCATGGCTTGACTCAGAGATGTTTAAAGGTTGTGTGTGAGAGACAGAATGAGTGTGTATCAATCTAGTAACACTGTAGATAATGTAGCGTGAGGTGGTATGAAAACAGAATTCAGTATGTGAATGGGCAATTCATATTGCATTAATGAAATCCTGTCCTTGTGTGTGACTGAGCTGTCTGGTCCAATAGATTATTATTAATTTGAGTGCAACTACCATCAATGACACAGTCTCTTCAGTAGGTAACATGTATTGTTTTAATGATTGCATTGTACTGAAAAATACATTTAGTGTAATGTTGAATTTTTCAGACAGGTAAATTAAGACACGTCATACTTATAGATTAGATTAGTTATAGAGATATAGAGTAGTGCCATTGTTATCTCCACAGTACCACCCTTATGTAAAGAAATGGCAAGTGTGGGTAGAAGTGTGCGATAATCTATAGCCTGACAGTTCCATGTTGCATAACTGGATAAAAAAAGTGAAAAAATCCTTGGTAATACTGAGAAACTGGATTCACCAGCAGTGTGTAAGTGGTGCATGAGCTGCAGAGGTCTGCCAGGCACACTAAACACTAAACTAGACACTAAATTAACAAGTCAGTTAGTGAAATATAGGACAAATAGACATCCATGTGTGTCACCTGAGTCCTGATATAATCCCTCCTGGCTCTTAGTTTAGATCTAGGTTGATCTTTATCTAATATGTAAAAAAAAAGTGTTTTATTTTAAGCATTCCAACTAGGTAACAGTAGCTTGTACCTACTTGAGATTTGAGCTGATGATTAATTACCATGAACATTTGATGATAAATTAGATTGTTGTTTTTTTCCCTCAATCTAGCACTGTGCTGCAAGTCAGATAATACTCTATTTATCCACATACAGCTTATAAAGATCACTGATTTTTTTTTTTTTGCATACATACACTTAACTTGCTGCTTTTACTGCACTGTCCATTGTAAATGAAATGTAAAAATATTGATCTGAGAAAAAAAAAAACTAAAAAAATGTTGCATGCTTTTTCTAATCAAAAGAGCTATTTAATGTTTAAATAAAAATTCAACAAAAGAAGTAAATCAGACTGAAATATGACGCAAGACTGCAAAAGTACAAGAAAAAAGAGCAGAACAGAGAAGATGTTGCAGAGAGATTATGCTAACAAAAGGTGACAGTTAATGCAGAAACTATGACAAAATATTGTTTCTGTTAGTTTCACCAGTTGGGTAAAATATATAGAGATTTGTTTCTGAAATAGTCCCTGATATTTCAAATAAATCTGCAGTTTTAAGTATTACATATTTATCGGATTGCTTGAACATATGAATCAGTTGACGCTACAGCGTTGAAATTTTTTTGCCTCATTTGGCAAAAATTATGCATATAGAAAATATACTGTTATGAAAAGTTTTTTCAGACTCAGTGTAGATGTGACTTCTGCTCTAATCTGTGACTCAGCATACACACTTGGAAAAGTAGCTTCAGCTTTTCTATGACAGCAGGAAATGTCGCCAATTTCGTCAGTGTTCATATTTAATCTTTTTATCTGGAGAAGGCTGCATGAAGAAGGCGTTTATTGTCCAACTGTTGTATCATGTTCCTCCTGAATTTAGGTCCTGCATCTTAGCACACAAGGTTTTAGAATCGAAATGCAAAATTAGGCCACCTTGTGACTGTGTGTGTGTAGCCCTTCATGTAGAGATGGGTTGTCAAGTGTCAGCATGTCTTTTATCTGATCGTTTTTCACTCAACTACCAGTACTGAGGTGGCAATTGCTTGGTAATTTTATCCCATACATAGCTTAGTGGCACAGGGTTTACTCTTAATACCAAATGCATCACACAAGAAAAAGAACACAACAGATAAATAAATAAGCCACTACCATGTTTTATCCGTGACTCACACAACCCTCTGTCATATATAGTAGTACTGCACATACATAAATCTGAGAGAACTTTCACAAAACAGCTTGAGTGTGCAAAAAAATGTGTAATGCTAACACCCATTTAAGATAAAATATACACCTTGCACACAGCTTAAGTGAGCAAGAAAGAATCCTCATGATCAGCTCCCTCTATCTTTAAGGTCTATTTTGGAAGAGTGACAACCCCAAATAAAGACCAAACAATTTAATTAAATGGTAAAATCAAGATTCATTTAGGAATACTGACTAAATTCCCTCCAAAATAACTAGTTCTGATAGATTTAAATATTACTTGTTTTATTCCAGGACAGAGGGAAATTATATTAAACCACACAGACCTTATTACCAATAGTTTTTACCTGTATATATAGGTGAATAAAAACATAAGCAGCCCAAGAAGAGATTTCCACAACAAGCAATAAAACATAAAGAACCATAGAAAAGCTGAGCTGATATGTAGTAACAAGAATGACTGTATTTCATCTATGGTTTTGTCTTAGAAAAAAAAAGCCAAAACATATTCAAATGTGTTAAAGTTTCATGAGCGCATCTGTTTATTCTGTTCCAATCCTTCGCCTTTTTATACCAAGCATAACATTGTCCTCAAGTTCTACTTCTTATTATTAGATTTTGCTGACGCCTTATGCTCAGTGCTTACTTTAATAATGTAATTAGGGTAAAATAATGTGTATATAGTAAAGAGGCAACGTTGAAGTAAAGACTGAATCTCTGTATATGATGCACAGTTAAAAGGAGTTCATTTCCTTTTTTCTTCACAGATTTCCTTATGTGGAACTGCAATTTGTGCTTGCAACCTGTCTGTGCGTGATTTAATAAGAGCAGCTAATGAAGCAATCAGCAACTGTCTTCTTTGCACTATTTGGAGGTGAAGGAGCTCTTGTGTGCCACAGTCTAGTGTAGATAAAGGGATGACACTGATGTTACCTTGAGCCAATTAGTATTCTATTTAGGTGGAAACCTTTTGAATCCTCATAATTTTGTTCTGAAAAGGAGTGGCATAGTTTCAAATACAACTCCTGTCTCCAGGTCATTTTGACCTGGACTGATTTCATCCTATACAAAAACCCATTCAAAACCAAAGTATCATGTTTCTGTATAGAAGTCATCATATGCCCATTGTATCAACCAGGTTGTAAAATATTCACAGCAACATCTGCCCAAAGCTGACGTACCCTCCACAACTCTAAAACAGTTGCAGGGTTTTCTTTTTTAAATTGCCACAGTCTTGACCTGACCTATATGTACACAACACACAACAACCATGGCAGCCACTGGAATCCGCCTTTACAGAGGGAGAGCTCTGTATCGAAGGAACTATATGTGAAAGTAAGTGGCTTCCAGCCCATTTCAGACACAAAGATCTGCAACACGACCATTTCCAAAACGCACCTCCTTGCAAAGCTCTAGTCCACAAAACACTGATTTTTTGCCATTTTCAGACCAGTCCAATATGACATCACAGTGTATCGTTTCCATAACAACCCATCTCCTCACATCCAGTCCAGCTCCCTGCTTTTATGCTCTTTTATAGCTGGACATACTTCATAACATCTTGAAATATAATAGTGAAATGGTGAAAACAGCATCAGGAGAGGGGGTAGAATATTTATTTATCCCAGAGTAGGTCTCTCGGCCTCACTATCTAATGAGGAGAGAAAACCTTTATGGAAATGGCGTTTGCCAGGGAAACAGCTGATAGGAATGCTGCGCTTTGTGCTAACAGTTGGATACATGTTCGTAGTAGGGTTGTAGTCATGTAAAAGCTCCTTTAGTGTATCTGCTGTGTTGGGTGTTTCATTTCCAGGCAGCCAGTCTTCTGTGTGACAGTAAAGTCATGGTGCATTCAGGGACACCCTATGAACTGTGGATACTATACAAAAAGCTCATAAATACTGTGGAATACAATATAGAATAACCATTCACTAGCTACAAAATGGAAAGTGAATTTCCAAACATCCAGCTTGACAAGTGGAGGATACTGATGATGTTTTTTTTTTTACATCCAAGAAAAGATCTACATCGTACCCATTTCAAAGTATTAATTAGAATTTTTGTTTATTTTTGCTCTTGATTCCTTCAGTTCTTCTGCAATAGACTGTGGCATTAATTCCACTGATCCGCAAGTTAAATGCCTCCACCATCAAAGTAGTGAAGCTTTACCAATGTTCAGTCATTAATAAAGACAAATTAAGTAGAAAAGAAATTCTGGTTGGCTGCAGTTACTAAAACCTTGAGTTAAAATGTGAAACTGTGAGAATGAATTACTGTGGCACCTCAGTTATTAATTAAAAACCTGTAGACCAGGTTTATATAAGAATGCTGTAAGCTAAGAACCCCGGGCATCCACTACAAACTTCATTTTATCTCCTCTACACACACAGGACACCTTCACAATGCTTTTTGATGTTTCTGTCATAATTCCAATGGCTCTATGTCCTTAATGCTATTCTACACTGACGGTATGTGAAAAATAAATTATGTAAAGTCTGACACGCCAGTTCATTTAGGTCCAGAATAGGTTATTATAGCCAGGCTTAGCAAACCTGCTGCGTTAGTCATGCATCTGGCATCAACACTCAGCCAGACTGCCGTTTGCTGCAAAACAAAGACAATCTTCTGATTCTGTCGCTTCAAACACCACGGATATTTCTGTAACGCTCTGTGTTCACGTATTGTTTCTCTCTACATAATCCAAATCACATCATTTCATAGCCGTCTCCTTTTGAGAAACACTGAAGGGCATCAGCAGCAGTTTGACCGGGGGTCTCCACTGTTGCTTATTTCAGGCCTTTAATAATTGAAAAGCTGGCGCCAGCCCTGTTTAGTTTGATGAAAGTGCCATCTTGCTGGCCTGTACAGCTGGTTGTGCCTTTCATTATGGCTCTGTGCAGTACCAGTGGTCCCCGTGGATGGCAATGTGTGGGAGCAAAAGCCTACAAAACACATTTCCCCCACTGTGTAGGGTACAGTGAGGTATTGTCGGGACCAGTGCAGAATGGTGTCAGAGCCCAGCAAGGAGAACATGATGAATGCTCAAATGTCAGTTTCATTTTGGTCCTTGAAGGTTTTGGCCTGAAAACAGGAAAGCTTTCCAAAAGAGGAGTTATCATTTATTCTGGTTGATTCGGTCCTGTGCTCTAGTCGAGGCTGTGCTAGGGGTTTGCTGAGTTCATCAAAAGCCTACACACAATGTTTAATGTATTTTATCTGCGATGTGCCTATTTCTGTTTAAGCCACCAACAAAACAAATGTCAGAGATGTCTGTGATGGCAGGAGGTGCGGAGTAACCGAATATGTGATACTTGTCACTCATTTTCCAAACTGCTTCATCCTCAAGAGCGTTGTGGTGCAGTGAGGTAATAGTGTTACGTATCGGCTACAAATTAAATGGGTTGTAATCAAAATGTGGTCACCACATTGACACCATGGCAACGTCATAGCACCTATTGTTCATCTGTTGCTAGGTAACCCACTTCAATGGCGATTAGATGATTCTAGGTATTGTTATTGTCGGGCTAGTTATTCCAAAATTACTTTCTCCCAGTATTCTATCAAATTGTAATTTTCAATAGTCTCTTTCTTGACCAAAAATACTTAAGTATGACAAAGTGCATCAGTCTGCTCTTTACGGGTTTTATGTGACGGTCAAGATACACGACAGAGTCCACTTCCCATTAGACACATTCTTGTTGCCATGGTGATCAACTCCCTCTTATCCCTTGAATGCCCTGTCAGTGTCATGTTTTTCCTCCTTACAAATATAATGATAAAGTTATTTTCCACAGTGAGAAAATTGACATTTGCTGTCAGGAGTGTCAGCGATGTTTTCCAATCAATATAAAACTGAGTAAGATAAAACTGACCTGTTTCTACGACCACAAAACCAGACTCGGCTTTCTTGCTGATGATTTCACATAACTTTTGTTAGTGCGAAAGCAATTTATGCTGTTCAAAAGATGAGGTTTACAGATATGGCCCTGACAGTTTGCGAGCAGATTTGTTGTGTAGATGTCTGTTGCATATAAGACAACTGGATGCTGAACATACTTCACATTTATCCAGATTGGGTCTTAATACAAAGGCTGACAAATACACGTATGGACAGTAGAACATCACTCACCATTTACCACATAGTTTCAGATACATACAGTAACACGCAATATTTAATGCTTGCATGGTACTGTATGTATCTGAAACGATGACAGTTGATCAACTGTGTAATGGTTCATGATTCCCTATTTACTTATTTTCACTCAAAATAGTTGGTGCTGCAAATAAGGGATCAGAGGGAAAAATTGTAATTGTTGCAAAGAAAACATCACTTGACCATACTGTAGATATATTTAGTACTTTAGGTAAAATCCACATACATTCACACTTCTACATTTATCATCAAAACAATGTAAATGGAATACGTTATGAATCACGTCAGACAACTTACATTCTGTAATGAAATGTAGTTTGTAATTCTGGCGATAGTGGCTTTAAAAGAACTATCATATGTACAACTTCACAAACAGACTTGTAATGAAAGGTAGTGAAAGTTGCAATTGTGTTATGAAATAGTTAAGGACAGCGGTGGAAAAAAAGGAGATCTGGCAGTTCACCATCTCCCTGGTCTTTTCCTGAAGCACTCCCTGTATCATAGAGATATTGCATCCCCCCCGCCTCCCTCCTCCCTCCTCTGATGGCTTTGAAGAGAGGAGGTTGTCACACAGCCAGTCACAACGCTCACTTTGCATGTCCCCTGGCTAATTTCCCCTCCAGTCTTGTTCCACTTGACAGGCATTCCTCCAAAAACCATTTAGAAGAACACATTCATTTTCCGCTCCTTCTCCCCTTTTACCTCATCAGTTTTAGGGAACCATTAAGAGCTTAAGTGCATGAAGGCGTACACCACAGAGATGCCGCAATGAATATACAGTAGACCACACATTCCTGGTTCTAGTTAAGTAATTTGTACTTCATTTTATTTATTTATTCATTTTTACAGATAAATTCTCTCTTGAGTCACTGAATGGCCAGCCTTTTAATATTTACATCATGGAATTCTCTTAAGCTGTGAATTATTAAATTCATCATTTTTGGGATCAAGTAGGATAGGGTTTAAAGGATTGAATTATTAAAAAGTTTAATAGATATCTTTTTTTCAGTTTCTGTTCAGTGAGGTCCTCAAACTCCCAGCGTGACACACTAAAGCAGAAACGATATAACAGCCAATAAATTCTATTAATGAGTCAGAGTACTACCAAGTACAAGTAGGGTCTAATGAATGTGATGGATCAAGTGTGTTATGGGAACAATTAACCAACATGAGCCTGGAATCTCTTGCTGTGTCAGGAACAACAATATAGACTGGGTCCTGCATTACATGTACAGGGGTATATGTGTGTACGTATATGCATCTGACAGGTATGTGTGTGTATATATGGATACATTTCTATGAGTATATACATGCTGGTTGTATGTATATATATATATATATATATATATATATACACACACACACACTCACATATACATACAACCAGCATGTATACAACCATACTGGTTGTGTGTATATATATATATATATATATATATATATCCTGAGTCTAGTGTAAGTGTGAGTATGAGTGGGTGAGTGAATGTATGGGGGTGTGTGGGGAGGGATTTTTTCTGTTTTTACTGATTTTTGTGGTGATGTGAATACTGGTGTAAACATGCCTTAAGTGGAAATTGTGGAATTGACTCCAGGAAGAGTAGCTGTACATGTTACAGCTAATAGAGATCAAAATAAATACAAATACAGAGGCGACTAAGACTGAATATATGCTTTTTTTTTCTTTCAACTTGGTGGTATTCATAAAGGCTGAAAGAAAGTCTCCATCGCCATTTGAAAAAAAAAATACGTGGACGAGGTTCAAACAGCTGCTAGGATGATAGCGAACATAAACTCCCTCAGTGAGAAGTATTTCCACTTATTCAGTGCAACAACCTCTTAACTATCTCAGAGGGGCAATTTCATGCCCTCTTCCCTCAATTGCTGGGTCATCCTCAAAAGAGCTCCTCCCTGCAGAGGCTTTGCTGGATGATGATGCATGTACTGAAATGGTGTAAATGGGTCTCCTCACCCCAGGCGCTGCTCCCTATCTATCGCACATGCTGGAATGGAGGCCTACATGCTCAACACGCACCCCGATGTGCGGTATATTATTAGCAACTTCTGGAGTCAGTCTTGGCCCTGCAGCGAAGACAAATAGGGATTTTATGTTTTACTGGAGATCACAACAACAACAACAACAGAGAGAGAAGAGAGATTCTATACCAGATTTTTCACTTTGTGTTTGTGGTTCAGACCAAAAAGGGGAAAAACAGCTCAGTGGCAACTTATATAAAAGATCCACCTCCTCTATTGCCTTAAATTGAATTTTATAATCTCATACCTGCCCCCCCCCCCGCCTCCCATCTTGCTGCAGGCTTTGGCAGGCGCTGTATATACTTACTTCTCAGATAACCGTAGCATCAACCCACCTACCTTCACTTGTTCTGCCGAAAACACACAAACATCTCATTCTGTCTGTATAAATGCGGAAAGATACTAACATTTTTCCAATACTGTACCGAAGTGTGGGTAACTAGCACCTCACTGCCAATTCACAGGCATTTAAAATGAAAATTAACAGCAACTCAGGGGCCAGGAACGTAACACATACAGGTAGTGATACAGCCATAAAACCATTAAAGGCTTGAGAAATTAATGGGCTGCTAATGGATCGCTAATTTCTGAACGGAGATGTCTAATGTTACTTACTCTGATCAGTGAGCATGCCCATCCCTTTTTCATAAGAGTGCCTCAGAGCTGTTGCAGTTATTAGTGCAGAGCTGTAAGATACGTTTACACCATGTTTTATATGTTCAGAGGGAGTGGGAATCCATTGTAGTGTGGTAGCTCAGAGTACACTGCTTCCCAAGGTTGTTACATTTTACTGAAGGATGAATACCAGTACTTTGGGAAGGTCACAAATGCCTAGGTCACAAATGCTCTTACGAATGGTCATGTATACGCTGTGAATGATTTTTGGTCTATTTAGTACAGCATTCTCAAGGCAGCCTTGTAAGAAGAGAGTTTGTAGAATGTTCAGACAGTTGTTAAGATTGTAGCCAGCGGGAATTTCCTATGAACCCACTACGACATCCCGCTTTTGCAGGACACCCTAACAAATGCCTTAGGAACAACCTAAGAACAACGCACAGACCAGGAGGCTATTCCACAATCCCATGTTCACATGATGGCCACAAATATATCCCATGAACACATTATGTTCTCTTTAGTGATGTCTTTGGTGTGTTCAGTGACGGCTTCTGTCCCAATTGAGACACACAGACAACTTCTGTTGTCCCCTGGCTATAAGATTACACCACACTGCCCAGTCAAAAAATAGAAACGATAACAATAACAACACGACTATGGACCTCTACACTAATTACTTTTTTGCAAAGCTCTAATTTATGCAGATATAGATTGTATCACAGATTGCCCTTTCTCGTCAAGGATTCATTGGTAGTCTAAGTATTTTTAGTTTTCTGTATATATAATTTTAGGTAAGTTTTGGGTACGTCTTACAGTATTTGTACAAATGGATGTACAAACAGTATTTTTAAGTTTGACAAAAGGTATATGCAACAACCAGTGGGATGTAATTTATGGCATTGTTAGAGAGGATCATATCCAAATTGTCGATGGAATGAGTGACTGAATTGAAATGCATGGTGCTAGAAAGAAAATTATATTATTAAGAGAATAATTACTTTTAAAAAAAGGACAAAACCTGGAGGGAGATAATGTGTCCACAGTATGAAGAGAATCATGGTGACAGAAACAATACACATCACGGACAGTTAGGGTCAGACACTCAGTGACAGACAATTCATGTTTTTAAAATTCCCTCTATTATTCTTGTGTATCTTTATTTTATTCTTATACCTGTTACTTCATTTGATGTCTCAATATGAGTCCAGATACTGTATATATTATGTTTTGCAGTGCAGGTCTGTGATTTCCCCGCACATTGTCTATTGCAATGTGTAATTTAGCACCAAGGACAGAGCATCATTCTGTTGCTGCTGGACATAAACAGCAGTAACACCTGTTTGATCTCCCTCTTATTCATTTGTAGCTGTAGACGTTTCAGTCTTTTTATCACTGTTGCCATCTTGAGTGCGATGATCACGAGAGAGGATTTTTCTAAGAGTATATAGCCACTGTTTGTATACTGTATACCAATATAAATATTCAGAAAGGGCATAAGATCTTTCTACCGGCAATGTTAGAGTGCTGTGAGTTACACGTAGGCAGGAGTGCCATACAGCTTACGACACGTAAATTCATGAACTGACCATAGCTATGACCTATGGAGGGAATTAATTTTCTTTTGAAGCCTTAAGATTTCTTTTGCAATTTGAATGGCAGATGTATTAACTTCATAAGACAGCCATGAGAAACCAATGCTCTCTCCACAAATGTCCACAAACTCCGGATTTCATACAAAGTCATTGTAAGTGAGAATCTAGTCACTAAGACATAAGAACCCATGGCAACATCTACTTAAGTTTAACCCGATTTGTCATCCCTCTAGAGAATTTTAGTGTCTGCATTTTCTCTGATTTTACACATATATGGATTGATTGTGTTTGTGTAGTGGGGAAGGTGATAGAGACTTTGGAGACGTTGATTTAACTATTATTATTAAGTCTATTACACAACAGTAGCATATGAAATAATAGTGTGAAACTAACAATACACAATGGACAATATGAAACATAGTAACAGTTATCCAACCATCCACAATCTCTGTGATTCTTTTATATCCATTAATATAAATGAATGTGTATATTTTTGCATTTTTTTTACATTTTTTTACATGACCTTGGTGCATGATGACAAAATATTGTTTCTCCCAAGGTTGTCAGAACTCTAGGACCAGACAAAAGCAACCAGGAACGTACATGAAAACTAGCAGAGTTAACCGCAGCCATGGCGTCCCAGATTGTTGGTGTCTCATTATGTTGAGATGTGGGGAAACCAAGCCAAACTCAAGGGAAATCTCGGAAAATGTCAGAGTAAAGTCCTACGTAGGCTCTATCTGCGTAATTCAGCAAAAAAAAAAAAACTTCAAAAGTATATTGTGAAAAAGAATGTCCTTCATTGTTTCCCAGCTATGATTTTGTCCAAAAAATCATTTCAGATTATGAAGCTAAGCAGCCAATAAAAGAGACCATCTCTCGCTGTGAGGTTTTTTTTTTTTAATATATTCAAATTATTTTTCAAAGAAAAAAAAACATTGAAGAGTTGTTTTAACAACATTTTAATGACTGCCATGAGTTCAAGGGAAGATGCAAAGTTGAAGGAAAAGACTGACAACAGTGATTGGAATGCTCCGCTCAGTGGTTAGGCTATGAAAAGAGTTGTTTACTAAAAACATGGACTGGATGGTGGAAAAATATGTGTTTTCCACTGCGGTTGGAACAGAAATAAGCCATAATAATGACCAGACAGGCAGTCACCCTCCCTGTCCGGTCCCCTCATATTTGTTGAGATGAACCCCACTTCATATGATTGTATGAAAGAAAAGCAAGATAAAGCTGTATCAGACAATAAAATGTGTTCTTTCTACAAGAGTTAACAATATGATCTCACTAAATTGCATATAGTAACATTTTTATTTTATTTAGGCATATGTGACTGAAGGAGAGGAAAATTAACGTATGGTCATTTTAAAGGTGGAACTAACTACAGCACTCTAGGCCCTTGGTTCTATTGCGATGTTAAGTTCTCAGTTATCATGTTTGTAGTTTTTTTTAGAAATGTGTGTCCTATGTCCTCTCTTAATGGAAACATTGAGGGAATAAGAACAGCTCATATCATTGACACTTCTGACCCTCCAACCACATCCAGATGTTCAGACAGACCACAGTCACTGTTGTCCAACCTATGGACACTGGATTAGGGATGTGGCGGTACTGTTACGGTCTACCCATGCTATGGTTGTGACCGCTCCCTCTCCCTCAAGCGGCTGCCCTAATTCAGATCATCTTCACCTGCCCCATGATGTGTGGCTGATCCACAATGACAGTCAGGTCTCTACATGAGGCCAATGTGGACATTGGATAGTATGGCCCCTTCTGCCATTGTTTACTCTCCAGAAGACAGACTTCTCTGTTTGTCATGTGGACTAATCTGGACTATGGCTTGGTTTTTATTCAGGTGTTGTGTTTCATGATCTCTGTGAGTTGTGTTTTAAGTGTATTTTACTTTATTAAGTGTTCTGTCTTCCCCTTCAACCCTGTGTGCTGGAGCCTCATTACTAACAGATCCTGACTGTAACGAGCACATCAGATGGAGCCTTTGCCGGTGTTTGAAGTGGGCTTTATTATTTATTTTTTTTAAATACAGTTTTTCTTCTTTTTCATTCCTTCGTGTTGGTTGTTTGTTACTTGATGCTGTTCTCTTGTGTCTGCAGTTTGGGAGTTTAAGACTTGTGGCTATGTTTTTTCCTGTTTGTTTTCCTCTTTTTGTCTTGGTTCTATTAATTTTGGTTGTTCCTCCATAGACCTTTCTTTCTGGGGGTTATTTTCCCTGTGTTTTAGTCATTTGTGACGTCTTCCTTTCCCTCCTTCTCTGGCCGTCTGCTTCTCCCTGCTCTTTCTCTTTCTTTCATCTCCCTCTCTCCCCTTTTTCTCCTTGTTGTTTCCTCCTCTTTTTCCTCTTTCTTTTCTTTCTTTTTCTATTTTTGTGGTTTCTTTCCTCTACAGTGCTTTTGCTCTTCAGTGTCCACACTCCCCAAGGTTTATCCCCTCCATGGTCTCTGCTCCCCAGTGTCTCACACCTCTATGAGTGGTCACCTACCTCACATTTTGAGACCAGGTTTCCTGAGTCCTGTCTAACATGTTCCCCTGTGTTGCCAGTGCCTTCCTCATGAGGTGGTTTCCTCTTTACTGTCCTATGAGGGGGTTTCCACCCCCTCATAGGAGAAGAAGTACCTATGAGGGGGTGGCCAGTAGAAGAAGTATTGTCTTTCCGACTGAATGTTGCTTTGTATTCCACGCATGTTTGAATTAGAACCTCTTGCTCGTGTGCATGCCTACCTCCCAGTGAACATACTCCGAGTTGACTGAACTCATTTTAAGCAGCCATTCTGGAACCGGATACTCAGAGTTACTAAACCTAGAGTAAGTCAACCCAGAGATTAAAAAGAAACTCAGAGTATGGTGAACCACCTCTGAAATGGACCCCTGAATAATAGGCAAGCCAGAGTCCAGGCACACAGTCCATATGAAAAATGATGGGGAATGAGAGCCTAGATCAGAGCCCATGTGACAAAACAGAGAAATCCATGTTATGGGGGGTGAACAATGGCAGAAGAAGCTGTGCTAAGCAACACCAATGTGAGTCAGCTGTGTAGTACAGGACGGTGAAGATGATATCAAATTAGATCAGCCCCTTGAGGGAGGGGGAGCGGTCACCACCACAGCATGGGAAGACTGACAGTTAAAGGTTCAGTAAGTATTGGGGTTCTTGAGTCACGGTTCATGGCACAGTTCAGACCTAGACGTGGGTTTAGGGTGATTAGATCCAACTGACCAGATGAGGACAAAGACTGTTGAAATAACTGAAGCCAAGAGAAATAGTTGAAGGTAACATGAAGAAAATAACCCTACATCTGTACCTTATCTTACAACATTACTATGATTTGGCATCTTGTTGACTTAGTATCACATTAACAGCTATGAAAACTTTATATATTTGATGTAAATGCATATGCCTCAGGTTTGTTCACATAAAAGTAGTGTCAAGAAGCTTCCATTGTCTTTAACAGTTCTTCTTCTAAACATACTGGACAGTGCACGGTCAAACACAATACAGAATACAGGTTAAGGCCTAAACATCTGATGTTTGCCAAAATCATCTACTCATTTACAATGTTTAACAATTTCTGAACCACTTAATCTATCAACATAGGTACATAATTGGTATAAAAGTTTGTCATCCTTTCATGCTTACATGGTGTTTTACATAGATGTCTTTTCTGTAACGCGTAAAAGGGGAGTTTTTATCAACATCAATGTGATCGTTTAATTAAATAAAAAGAAATACCTCATTTTCACTGAAGAATGCAAAAGATGGTATTATAATAAATGGTGATAAAATGTTTAAGAACGGTAACATTTAGAGATGGATTTCTTTATTTCTATGATATGGATTTATCAATCACGCCAGTCCAATTCATTTCCCAAACATAATGGCACTTACCTCCATCTACTGCAGGTCATACACTGATTGACACACCTAGATATTAATATTTCAGGTGCTGCTTCATCGCACGATATAATGATAGGCATGAGTATAATGTGATGTGACAGCAAGGTCTCCAATCATGCTATCGATGAACACACACCCTTTGCAACATTAACCCGTCTTTTCACGTGGACAAGAGGCCCAAATATATAGAATAAATATCTGTTTTTGCCCACACTGGTAAGGACACGGTTTAAGGTTTGTTTCACTCAAATAGAACAATTTATGCCAAGATCTTCAGTGCTCTTACAAAGGTAAAGAAGAAAAGGTTTTTATTCTTGTACCTACTGATTCCCACCTGGATTATTTCATTGTTTGGAAAATTGAAGAGAAGGCACTTTAATAATCACAAAACTATAATCAGCACATCTGAAACTTTAATGGAAGTAATCATTAGTTTTATCCCCAGTGTAATGCTTTATTGCTGCTGGGAAGGAGGGTCCCTGTTGCTTTGAAGCAGTGATCTATTTGTCTTATTAAACCTTCCTTGTAGCTTATCTGATTCCTCCCTCGCAGTTTATTGCCTTTGAGGTCAAGCAGAGGTTTGACCGAGTTAAGAAAACTTGGGGCCAAAAAACCTTAAGGGAATGCACTAATAGTAGAGGAGAAGAAGCGGGAGGATTTTTTTCACCACATTTTTCAGGTGCTATTTATACTGAAGCTGGTAGATAAGGTGCAATCAGCCAAGAAGTAGCATGAAATCACATCTAAAGGGAGATGGAACGGCTGCGGCTCCTAATGGAAGCTTAAGGCGACGCATCAGTCCACTTCAACCTCGACGGGTCGAGACAACGCCATCCCTGCCAGATGGACTCCATGAGCCTTGAAATCGGCGACAGCTAAATGCGTCTTCCATCTCTTTCTCAGAGACATTAGGCATTTACCGTTCTGAGCTGGAGTCAATGTCCGGTAATGATTGAAAGCAGAGCTGCAGCTATTGATAAGTTGGGAATCAATTCATCTGTTGATTATTTTTGCTGAGACAACATCCACTGAAAGTCTAAAAGTAAATGGATATATAAATATAAATATTTTTGATGGCAGTGTAAAGATAGATATCACAGTATCACATTTTCCATAGTTACTCAAACTTTGGCCCAGATGTTGTATTGAAAGACAGCAGAGTGGTCCCAGACACATCCATTTCCATGAGGTTTTTTTCTAACCCTTAAAGAAATAACCACCCGTTACCAAAAACACAAATCTATAAAGTGGAATTAAAAGTTAAAAGCAGCTTTAGATGCATCTGTTTTTGGACTTTCAGAGTGAACATGGAAACACTGTCATTCGTTCGTCAACCTCAGTAGTTTTACAAATAACAGCAGTTGCAGACACATGGTTCTATACATACATGTCTTTGTTTCTTCATTTCCTCAATTTTCATGCAACACATTTACATGATCGGTAAATTAATTACACGTTATGTTAACTGAAAATCTTAAAAAAGCAGATAGTATAATAATAAATTGTAGGAAAGGTTAGATAATGAGGAAAAAGGTTAATAAGCAACTTGAATCTATTCACTGTTAGTGCTTAGACTGCTTTGAGTGCGGATTTTATCATTCTCTACTTCATTTATGTTTTGGATTTATTCTTTTCTGAAAATAATTCCATAAACAGTCTATGCTCTACAGAATTTTACTAATGGTTGCTTCTTTTTCTTTTCAGTCATTCTTTCTTTTCTGAAAATTTGCTGTGTTTATGGTACTCTTTTTTTCCCCCTCCTGTCACATTAATTTTAATTTTATGGGACTGCCTCCATCTCTGCAAATGTTTGAATTATTAAAGGCTGGTTTTCAGAGGGGAACAGATACATTTGTGGAGATCACATATTTTTTAATGGTGCCCTATAGGCATGATGTGCTGGATTTGAACAGCAGTGAACACCACCCACAAAAGAGCAACATCATCCAGCGTTGTCTTTTCTACTTGACCTGAGTTTCCCTCGTCTGTGACTTTAAGTGAGGGAACCCTAGAGTACTGGCCCATGCCATATTTTAGATCAGGATGGACATTTGCTCTCAAATGGACCAGACTTGTAAAACAGTGGCATAAATCCAGGTGTAAATAATTACGAGTCTGATTTTTTTTTCACTCTTTGTTTTATTGTGAAATTATATTTTGGAAATGTACAATTAACATAAGAAAATACATTAACATAAGAATGTGAGTGACCTCAACCTCTCATTAACTGAACATAAAGCCAGTGTCTCTATCCACTATCATTGATTCAACTGTCGATTCAATATTGTTGAAGATGGCAATGTTTCCATGGTAACTACAGAGCCTCTGAACATTTAAATAGGTCATATGTAATGACCATGAAAAGATTAATATCTGTATTTTACACCTATTATACGATAGTAGGATGAATGGATCAACATGTATTACATGGAACATTCAGTTCTTAACATTATAATTATCTTAAACTAGATTTGGTCATTAAACAGAAAACACCGTCAAAAACACGGGAATAATATTAACTACATACTTAACTCAAAAACCCACAATGGGAAAATCAAAATATAAAAAGGGAAAATGAATATCACTTGTCGTGGAAATTTTTCATGGAGGCGAATGAAGATGATCCACAAATGGTCAATGCTTTTTCAATATATGCATTTATTAGGATCTATCTAAGCCCATGTGCACGCACAGCCCTCATTGCTCTCACTCTGCAGAAGACCATGTGCCCTGTCTCTGCAGAGCACCATGTGCCTTAAAAGCCCCAACCCCCGTTGCTCAACCCCTTTCCTTTGTCTCAGTGAAGCAGGGGTTGACCCCCAACACCAAGACTTGTGAAGGACAGTCACAACTTAACAAAATTACAACAGTCTCCTTATAATGCTAAAAATGATACCACATTCAATATTCACAATTCACCATTACACACTCTTCGAGGAAAAACGAGAATCTAACTAGAAAACAAAAAGTGCTCATAGAGGATTTATCTAATAAATAGAAACAAACAGATTTTCATCAACAAGACTAGAAATACAATACTCGAATCAAAACACTAACGGCGAGATGACGAGGTCGATCCAACGAACACACACACGACAATCGAGTGACAAGGGGGAAAGGCAGGTGGAAACACTTGGGGAGTGATCAGGACAAGACACAGGTGCGGGAATCAGGGTAAAGGTCTTGACACACAGGGAAGCAGGCGGACAAACAGGAACTGAGACATAATAAAAGCATGCACGAACATACAACCGACAGCTTGACTAAACACGGACATCACAACTGGTCTGGTTTTGTCTATAGTCCATATGTTTGACACTGCTGCCTGAGAGAGAAAGCTTTTAGAGACAAATTGAAAAAGATGTCATTTTTCAACGCGGTGAAAATAAAAAATTTTCTATCTGGCTGCTGCTGAAGTGGCTTCTAAGTAACTGCATAAAATG
>JAPTHA010000005.1:35418033-35429670 GCA_029814585.1 Gymnapogon annona | reverse complement strand
TATATGTGTGTGTATATATATGTGTGTGTGTATATATATATGTGTGTGTATATGTATATATATATGTATATGTATGACATGACATTTCGTTACCAGATTCATTGTGTGTCTGTGTAATGACAATAAAGGAAGTCTAAGTCTATTCCTCAATTCCTCATGGACAGAGCATTGTGAAGTCTTTCATGACATGGATTTTTGACTTTCAAGGTGATTTCAGAGGAAGCAATACAGCATCAGTCAGTATGAAAAATATCTGAATCACAGATATGTTGTGTAATCGTAAAGAACAGGAGAAGAGAGCGGAGATTGTTTTAGTGAAATGTTTTTTTTGTTTTGTTTTACAAATTTACCCCGGTTTGAACAAATACACAAATTATAATAAAAAGTGTAAAGTCCAGGTCTGGTGAAGGGACCTTCATCGAGGAGGCTTTGGAAATATGAGAAAAAGCACACAAGCCTTAGACAAAAACCACAACAAGATCGTTTGGAGAAACACTTCTAACCAAACCAAATACTAGAGTTGTTGTTTTCCTACTAGATGATTTTTTTTTTTTTATATTCATAATTTGTATATGGCTTTGAGTGGGCTTCAGTGCTGCAGTGAGTATTCCCATCTTCCCTGTGGGGTCTCCAAGCATTTAAATGGGTCGTATGAAAAGCTGAATATATTTGTAGGAATATTGGATTAGTAGATACTTTTGGTCTTTGAGGGTTAAACAACCATTACAAAGATTGGACAGTACCAGGAGGATGAAAATGTGACAGAGAGGTTCATGAAACTTCATTTCACACATGGACACAACATAGTCCAGATCTGAACCAAATGTATTCTTACAATGTGATGCAGAAGACATCGTCAACAAAAATAAACACAACTTTCCCAGATGTTGCGCAATCATTTGAATGCCATGGCTAAAGCTAGTCCACTGAAATGCTGCTTTTGGGACTTGAACAACTCACTGTGAATGCAGAATATTTACCACTAAAGAAACCTTCATGGCCTTCAGTCAGTCTCCCAGTCTGATTCTATGCTCATATTTGAATATGGAAATTAACTCCCATTGAAGACGGCGACGTTAAAGCCATCCATTATTACCATTTCAACTCCACTCTTAAATGAATGCCAGAAAGGTTTTCACACTCTATTGTAATTATAAAATATAAAAATTGAGGGAAATAGTAACAGCATAAAAACAACATAAAAAGTAACGACACTGGCTTTTGGCACAAAATCCATTGTTCATATGCAAATCTGTGCTTCATAGGATCCTAATTGCAATATCAATACTCACAAACAATGCCCGACTCAAAATGTTGAGGTGGGCAGATTCAATTGAAGTTTGTAATTATTAGAGTTTTAATTAACATTTAAACGAACACTTGTAAGAGTTGTGCACAATGGGTTTTGCCTTATCTCAGACATTAGAGAAGTCACTCTACCTTCTAAACTCTCCAAGCACATGGGATTTCATCATCTGCTTAATTGCTTACCCTAATTTGCTTTGCTGGCACTGTCACAGTCCCGTTGTTATCTTATCAAATCACTGTGGACTGTAATTAACTTTATACTGTAACCACCACCTCTGTAACTGGCACAGACCAACTGTTAATTTTGTCTTTTTGGTTTTTTTTTTACTTTATCATCTTTTTCTCTCTTTCATTGCAGAATGAGTACACGTGTCCACGCCCCCTACCTGGTGCCTGGCTGGGAGACATGACGACTATTCATTAGCTTAAACTGGAAAAAAAAAAAAAAAAAATGAACTGCTATGGATGCTGACGAGACAGGGTAAAGCCACATATACAGGAAACCCATCAGGATCTACATTTCACCTTGGAGGAACATCTAAACCACATGTGTTGGATGGGGGTGGAACCATGGACCAGGACACATACTGTCTGTAAGGTTTTATAAAGTCTTTTCTTTTTTTTCTTTTGTTTTTTTTTTTTTGTGGCCTGTGGTCTTCGATCATCAGCGTGATTTCATTCTGCTTTATCACTTCAAAAAACACTGACACAGCCGTGGGAACATAGCCCTATGGTGAAGAGTGCGGCCTCTGAGAGAAGACTCACCAACAATTATGAATAATAATCACATCCAAAACTGGAGCTCACGGACGCTAATAGCTTATTGTCTCCATGAGGACAACGACGACATTATATAGATGGAGGACTGTACAAATTGAAGAGGCTTTAAATAGTGTTTAACTGAGCAATGAATGTTTAATGAAGTACTGTAGCTCTGACCACACTGCGAAACAAAGCCGTGTATAACTTAAAGTGGGTTTGCATATTTCGATTCTACACGAAGCATCACCTTATCATCTTTCAGTATTCTATTTTTTTTAAATGGAAGACTAATCAAAAAGGCTAGCATGGTGTAAATGTGCCTCAGCAGAGTGGAACGATTGAAGGTGCCGGTTAAGGTTTTGTGCATATCTATCAGTGAAGAGGAATCAGCTGTCGGCTGGAAAAATAAGGTGAAGCCTGCCTGTGAAAATATGGCTGAAGACAGAAATTATCCTCTCGGAACCAACTTTCAGTGAAGATTTTATTATTTTTTTTTTTCAAATTATCAGTCTGTTTGCCTCTTTTTTCCAGAATAATTTGTAAATTGTTTCTAATTACAATCAAGCCTTGACTATCTACTTTGATTCAGAGGACGGAAGGGCAATCAGACGCAAAAGACGGCCCAAAAAAAAAAAAAGTCGAGTTCCTAACAGGGGTCAATTGTAATTTTCTGAAATTATAATGTTGTTAATGTTGTACATTAAGGGTATATGTTTCTGCCATTTTCAACACCAAATACCAAAGAGCCAAATTGGTCCTTTTTTTTTATTTTTGGCTTTTGGCTCGCCGTCTACACACTGTAACTGATCAAGGATTAACTCTGTTAAAAGAAAAATCTAAACAAGCCTCAACTTCTCCCATGTCCGGCAGTGCTCTGCATATTTTTTCTTTTTTTTTTTCATGTGTGTAGTGTGTATATGTCTTTGTGAAAAAATGATCCTTCAAAGATATTCTTCATCAGGACAAGCACGTTTGGTTTGAGTCCATGCTTCACCCTCCTTCAAATACTCTGCCCATCTCCCCCTTCAGAGACTGCAGATGTGTGTGTGCTTGTGTTTCATCTGTTATGACTCCTTAATTATATTTGTGATGCATTCGGTTGTGAATTGTTTGTTTTATCCTCTCTTCCCCACTCTTTCTACACTGGAAAAATATCATTTTCTAATGTAAATTTCTGCTTCCCCTCCTGAATTTGTTGATATTTAGTAAGCAGCTGTTTTATTTGTTCACTTTCAGCAGTAAGTTTTGTAATGAAAATATTGGTGAGCAATATGAATTGGTCAAATTAAACATTCATCAATCGTTTTTTTGTGATTTTTTTTTTTTTGACTGGTTTCCTTTGTCCTCTCGGCAGTTTACTGTAAATTAATAAGCTCAGTTCCATGTCTACATTCACACCCCATGAAATCTGTCCTATTCCCTGCAGATCTGAGTTGAGGAGGCTGTCACATCAACATTAGCCTCATTAATTTAGAGAGCAGAACATTGATCTCTGTTCGACCGTTCTGTTCACGGTGACACTCACTGCAGGCCCCACCAGCCCTCTAATTACGTTTCTTGTGTAATGTGTTGCATATCTCAAGCGGGGGTTCTTGCCGAGCCAATGTGCTCCACGTCCGTTGCAGTCAGAGCATGTCAAGCTGTCAGCTCACAGGTCCAGATGGCTCAGCGCTCCCTGTGGTATTTTCACAAACTTCTCTTTCCCCCATTACTACACGGCTCCCCCACTCACGCTGTCTACGTCTTGGTCGGTATCCTTTGTTATTTTGAGTTCCAGCCTCTTCTGATATTTTACAAGCTTTGTCCAAGCTTCTTCCAAAGATCTTACTAAAGTTCGATCCCCCCTGATATACAGCATACAGCAGAATCATTGTGGTCCATTTGAACCAGTTCAGCAAGGTGATGATAATCACAGGGACAGGGCTGAGGTGTCTGACAGATGAGCAGAACCAATCACAACGGCTTATCTGGGGCTCCTCTATGATTTTCATACCATCATAGGTGGCTATCTACCAGTGGGAAACCTACCAGTCCCATAGGAGCAGGAGTCCTTCAACAACAGACTACTCAGTCCATATATGAGGAAGGGTTTCCCCCCCTATGGTTGAATGACAATATGCATTATTAGCTTAGGTCCACATTATCAACAATATTTTGCTTACTTCCACTTTCTTCCAAAAAAAAAAATCTGTCCACTGACTATTCATTTTGCAATATACTTCAGTACACAATAGAACCAAGACTAGATTTGACTAAAATAAACAGGTGCTGTACTTGCATACAGTCCAGTTCATTGACACTGACACTGTTGTATCTTCTGCTGATGACTGCATGGTGTGTTGTATCTGGTCCACAGGGGGCACATGTTGGGGTGCTGCTTCATTTAAAATTACAAAAAGAATAATTTAAACTTGAATTAAAAAAATAAGAGACAACAATTTCTCTTATACAAGTTATTTTGTGCCCTGTAAGTCATGTCAACATTCACTGATGCTGTTATCAACTGTATCTAGTTAGTTGTGTTAATATGTTCACTTCCATGGTCACAAATATCCAAAAGGATCTGAAAACATTTCCAGAGCTGAGAAATGAGACGGATCTCATTGAGGGATTAATGATTCACACCAGGTCATGGATTTCCACAACCTGGGGCTAATCAATCTTCTTTTTTCCTTGACTAAGTGTCATAGGATAACTGTCATCCATCTGAGCAGGGGTGCCCAGACTTCCCTCTCCCCAGACACTTCCTCCAGTCCTTCCAGAGGAACCTCAAGGCATTCCCAAGCCAGCCGAGAGACATAGTCCCTCCAATGTGTCCTGGGTCTTCTCCGGGCCCTCCTCCCGCAGGGACATGCCCAGGACAGCGCCCTACTGTGGCATCCGAAACAGATGCCAAAGCCACCTAAGCTGACTCCTCTCGATGTGGAGGAGTAGTGATCTACTCCTGAGCTCCTCTCTGGTGGCCGAGCTCCTCACCCTATCTCTAGCCACCCTGAAGGTGAAACTCATTTCAGCTGCTTGTATCAGAGATCTTGTTATTTTGATCATGACCATAGGTGAGGGTAGGTACGAAGATCGACCAGTAAAATGAGAGCCTCGTCTTTCGGCTTAGCTCCATCTTCACCATGACGGACCTATACAGCGACCGCATCACTGCAAACTCCACACCGACAGATTTCACTGGATTATCAAGTCACTCTACAGACTAAACTAAAGATGAGCTTCTATTTGTCGGTTTGTCAATATTACATAATACTTGAATTCTTCATGAGTGTGGGGGGGAGTGTTGTGCTTCACAGAGACACAGAGCTAATGTTTATGTATGTTTCTACATATGTTTTGCAAAGTATTAGAACGGGTTGAAATAATTATAAATTGAAGGAAATCCTTTTTTTTTGTTAGTTTGGAGACATCGGTTCTGTTTTTGATTGTACAACTTCCCTCTTTAGGAACAGTTCCATAAAGTTGCAGCTAATGCAGAGGTTAAAGTCAATGTACACCAATATGTATGTATTGAAATGTATTACTTAAGAAGTGAAATCTGAATTTTTGCACTAGTAAAAGCCTTAATAATGAGCATATGAAATCAAGTCATCAGTCAACATACCACTGGAGTTACTTCGGAGGAGTAAGCACAAGTGGATACGGAGGAAAAGAGGATCCAGAGGAGGGATACGCCACCGGCTGAAGAGGAGAGGATGCCGGTTTCCTCTACCCGCCATCACGCTGACCAAAGCCCGGTCACTATGGAACAAGACTGAGGAGCTGTGCACACTGATCAAGTCCGACCCAGACTACCAACGCACCAGCTTGTTCTGTTTCACCGAGTCATGGCTCTCTGAAGATGAGGACTTCCAGATCGAAGGATTTGACATAATTCGGTTTGACAGGGATGCAGTCCAAACCCGGAAGTCAATTGGGGGCGGGATCTGCATGGCAGTGAACGGTAACTGGGCAACGAACTGCACGGTGAGGGAGACTAAATGCTGTCAGCACTACGAATTCATGACTGTATCTTTTAGACCACATAACTTCCGTGAATTTTCTTAGATCACCGTAATTTTATGTCCCAGGACCTGATTTTAACAGGTGTAATATAGCCAAACATCTTCCCAGCCTCGATCAATACATAACCACTCCTACAAGAGGGCACAAGATACTGGACGTGTATTTTGGCAATATACCGGGGGCATATGTATCAAAACCATGGGCACCTTTAGGCTTTTCAGACCATAACGTCATCCTGCTGCTGCCAAAATACAAATCACAGCTAAAGACAGAGGGGAAAACCACCAAAGACGTTAGGATCTGGGATGAGGATGCATCTGAGACACTGAGGGGCTGTTTTGAGCTGACAGACTGGGACTTGTTTTTTAATGACTGTGGGGTTGATTTTAACAGACTTTCTGACGTACTCACGTCATACATAATCTTCTGTGAAGACACTGTCACACAAACCAAACGTGACCATCCATCCCAACAACAAGGAATGGGTCACCAAGGACCTGAAAAGATGTTTGGTTGAAAAGGAAAAAAAAAAAAACTTCTTCAGGGAGACAAAGTCAGGATGAGGGAGCTGCAGAAAGAGTTTAGGAGGAAGGCCAAGCTGGCAAAAATACGGTATAAAGACAACATGGATAAGAAATTGATCTCTGGAAATGCAAGAGAGGCATGGCGGGGCTTGAACACCATGATGGGCAGAACAACCAAACTTGCGGTGGTTGACTACCCTGAGCCCACCTCTCTAGCAGAACGTCTTAACACCATCTTCACCCACTTTAACAGAAGCATCATACCGGTCACCTGGTCCCCCCCACCCACAGTCATCCCCCACAACCTCTCACCATCAATGAACAACTGGTAACCTCCATCCTACGCAGGGTCAAGCCCAACAAAGCCTCTGGCCCGGACAGGTTTAGGGGCAGGGTTCTCAAAAACTACTCTACACAGCTAGGAGGAGTGTTCACCAGGTTGTTCCAGAACCTCCTGAACTCAGGAGTTGTCCCCCATATGTGGAAGGAGTCAACTATCATTCCCATCCCCCAAATAGTCAAACCCAAAGGCCTGAAGGACTACAGACCAGTGGCCCTGACGTCCATCCTCTGCAAATGTATGGAGAGGGTGGTAGGTCATCAGCTGTTGGGGGAGCTGGAGGGTAAACTGGATCCACTCCAGTTTGCCCACAAAGCCAAAAGAGGAACAGATGATTCAAGCCTCGTGCTTTTAGACACAGTCACCAAACAACTGGACTCCACTCATCCACACACAAGGATTTTATTTATGGATTTCTCATCTGCTTTTAACACTGTCAATAACAATACTTTATTTCACTGCCTCTCTGAACTTCAGGTTCATCCCACACTGATTTTATGGATAAAGGACTTTTTAATGGACAGGCCACACAGCATGTGCTTTTAAATGGTTTTAAATCTACCTCAAAGGTTTTAAAAACAGGACTTCCCCGGGGCTGTGTCTTATCACCTCTGTTGTACTCTGTCTACACCAACAATATCACCTGTAGCAAAGAAGGGCTGAAGCTTTATAAATATGCAGATGACATGGCCTTGGTAGCACACATCCCCAACTCCCAGGCCCTAGCGCAGAATCAGCAGGAGGTCCACATCCCAGTCCAAGCATTCACAGAGAGCTCACTGGAGCTCAGTATCAAGAAGACCAAAGAGCTCTGCTGTGGATCGCCAGGTAAAAGCCCAGACCTCTTTGACCCCCTACAGATCCAGGGTCTGGGTGTGGAGCAGGTGAAGAGTTATAAATATCTGGGGACAGAGATAGATACCTGTCTGTCCTTTGGACCACATGTGGACTTTGTCTACAAAAAGGCCCAACAATGACTCCACCTACTCAGGATCTGAGGTCTTTTAATATTAACAAGGACATTTTAACAATGGTGTATAAGACACTCATTCAATCCATCCTCACCTATAACATCTGCACCTGGTTCAACTTCCTCACAATCAAACACAAAATGAAACTCTCCCGAATAATAAACCAGGCCAATAGAATCACCCAAACAGTTCAACCCCCCCTGTCTGAACTATACAGCCGCTCAGTGATGAAGAAAGGCATCCTCATCACTGAGGACCCCTCCCACCCCTACCACCACACCTTCACGCTGCTGCCACCAGGCAGACGCTACAGAATCCCACTGGCCAGGAAGAGCATTTACAAAAAATAATTTATTCCCTCTGCAATAGCTGCCCTTAATAACATCAAATGAAATGCACTGTGTTTTTTGTTTTTTTTTTACTGTTTTTTGTTTTGTTTTTGTGCTTTTAGGGTTTTTTTGTGTTTTTAATGCTTTTAATGTTTTTTTGTTTTTTTTCTCTTATGTTTTTCAACATCTTATTTGTTTTTACTTGTTATCTTATATGTGGTTCTGTGTCCTACATGTGGGAATGTTGTTGAGGAATGAACGTGAGTAATGAGCTTTGTTGAAGCCGTAACAAAAGAAAAATGTGTTTTTATCTGGAACAGACAATAAAGTTATCTATCTATCTATATATCTATATTCATCATGAAGCATTATATCTTTGACAGTATTTGGTGAGTTTCATTCGTCATTTGACTCAGTTGTGGGTTTGTCCAACTTCATCCAAAGACCTTTCAGCCTGTGGTAACAGCCCCAGGAAATCACAAGCAGATTGAGACGGAGGAAGAATCAGTCTGGAGATTATAGAATAAATAGCTTCAGAATTCAATTAAATGTTCTTAAAAGGGTCTGTGGAGTGCTGTGTCTAGAAATAAATACTAGATCAGGGCGTCCTGTTGATACAGTTGATTCAGATTCAAAATAATATTTTCCCCTCTCTGTCTCTTGAACATTGGAACCTCCTGCTCACAACTGCTATTAAATCATATATAACTGTATTATATTCTATAATATAGAATATAATACAAATGCCACGGAGTCCAAGACAATCTCCATAAAGGTTTCAGCGCCGTGTCTGTGCATTCCATGTCAACAGCAGAGCGAACGTGGATTTAGTGTCATACATCCCATAATCACTGATGAACAGCAGAATGAAAGTGTACACACTATATTGTCTTATCTTCATCTTTTCCTGGACCAGACATGCATTCCTTCTCTTCTCAAAAGTTCACACATTTACCGATATGAGGGAGTGAAAGCGCTACAGATAAGACACCGACGGGAAAGACGAAAAGACCGCGCCTGCGTGGAGGAGCCCAAAAGGTTCTGAGAACTGGTTGTAGTTTATAGTACTTATGCTGTGGGAATGCCCGGCAAAAGGCTCTAACAACTAAAAATATTCTTAAAACTGAAAAAGGTTCCTACAGTGGGAAAGCATCTAAAGACCTCATCAAAGAGTTAACCCCCCCAGTACCATACATGAAGGACATCATACGATCGATTTAGTGAAAAGCAATCATGTGGACACTGATAGAAAGACATTCTTAATGTTGTTTTTTTTTTTTTTATTTATTTATTTTACCTCCTTAGATAATTTTGGATAATTACATGCCAGAAAAAAAAACAGAATAAAAGTAGCAGAGTAAAGACAAAGAAAAAGTATCAAAGATAAACAACCCCACCGTCAGTCAGGATTTTGCTTTACTAAGCATAGCCAGAGAGTTCAGTTGTAGGTCTTTGAAAAAAATAAAAATAAAAAAAGGTTCCATTTAGCAGGAGCGCAGAACTACAAAAAAGTCTTTCAACTGTGAATAAAAACACAACAGACTTGTAGTGAAGCTGATCATTGGATGGAGGTTGAAATTTTCCAAAGTTTCCAGGAAAAGCATAAATCTGAGCCTTCACTAGAAGAACCCCAAATAAGCTGAACGAGGAGTACACTAGAAATTGTTAGAAAATGTTTTTACACCCAAGGACATCTGCAGATCACAACAGTATATTATTGCCTTAAACAGCTTTCAATGTGCACAGTGCTCTACAGGCTACATATGGCTACAAGCCATATGACGACTAGAATCAAAAGATTATAATATACTAATACAGAACATGATCTTAGCTTGTACATGGATGATGCATTATTACACCTACAAAATCCTTTGACATCATTACAAGAGACATTCAAAATAATCAACCACTTCTCCACACTATAAAACAAACTGGAACAAATAAACTGTTCTACGTTTGACTGTAGTTGTTTAAACTCAGCTCTAACCCTCTGATGAAAAACATATTGTGATGATCTGTGACTGAGTATCTCCCCCTCCCTCTGAGGTGGGTGGAGCCCATTGTTCCCTTCACTCTGTTCGGCTCACCTACGCGACTATGTCTCGTCTCATCATCACACACCTGCTCTGCATCCGCCTCATCAGTGACTTCTTTTAAGCCTTGATGGAAGTGGAAGGAGTCCCAGAGTATTCTGTTGCTTCAGTGGTACAACAGTCTTTCTATGAATGAGTATTTTGCAACCTGTGTACCTTTTGTGTTTGAATGATCTTTGTCTCTGGTTTTCATGTGATCTTTTGCTAAATTTCCATTGCCTCCTTGTGTTTCCTGCCCCTCACCCTGCCGCAGCCACAACAATGACTACCACCCCCCACCCCCTCCTTAAAGAAGCCCTGCTCTATAACTTCAACATCGTACCCGAACTCGCACTAACTCTCGCCCACTTTTGGATTTACCGTGCACTTTGTTAATAAATCTTTCACATCACATCCCTGGAGTTGGGTCTGCTTTTGGGTCCAGAATACAGCAAACACCTCAGCTAATGAACCGTGATACATATGTCTACATGCTGAACTAAGTTGCCACTTACTCTTATCAGTTACTTGTACCAGTTCAGATGAAAACCCTTCCATAGATTAATAACTTATTTTCATTATTTCCCTCATGGACATCGGGTTTCAAACATTAAACTTCTTAACAACTCAATTCTACTGGGAAAAAAAAACCAAACAAACTAGAATGTCCCTTTTAAGCATGACAGAGCACAAAAGCACAGTCCACGACATCCCCAAAACATCACTGGCACCATAGGTTCAGCACAACTTGGACATCCATCTGCACAACACTCCTGTTCACATTTCATCACAGCAACAAAAAAAGAACCACTCACTTCCACCAGTTATTTCAAAACAGTTGGTGACATTTTATCCGTTTCCTCAGAGGTATGAAGTTGGATGAGACCAATTGCTCTGATACCAACAACAAAAACCCATTATTACATCTAAAATCCCCATTACAACCATGCCAATTAAGTGATGAAAAGTTAAGATTGACACTTTTTTTTCATTTGGCCGGGTTGCGACATATATGTAAAATAATTCAAATAAGCAGTCAGTACTCTAACCTGCAGGGGGGCACTCAGCGAAACAGCTCAATAAAGGGACACACAAAAGAGAGCAGATGGCTGACAGTGTTTCAAACTACAGTGGAAGGAAAATGTAAGACTACGTTCACACAGCAGAAAAAAATCTGATTTTTTGGTCACAAGTGACCCATATCTGATTTTTTTTTTTTTAGGCAGTGTGAACAGCACAGATCCGATTTTTTTTTCACACCAGACCCAGGCCGTTTTCATATGTGGTCCTAAATCGGATACGAATCTGATGTTTTTCAAAGCG
>JAPTHA010000005.1:35398742-35417933 GCA_029814585.1 Gymnapogon annona | reverse complement strand
AAATGGATCAAATACATTCAGCCTTTACAACCAGATTTTGTGGAAGCAGAATTGTAGCCTTTACTTTATCTTATTTTATTGCTTCTCATAGGTTTTAACCTCATTTAATCCTTCCGCCCTTTTTTTTTTTGTCAATTGGTACACACTTTACTCTCCCAGTATGTATATAGTTACTGAAATGTATAAAATATGTGAATAGCAGTGGGTTAAAATCTGCTTCTGTCATGATGTATGTTTGTGTATGTCTGTACTACATAAACTGCTGTTCCTAAATAAAAAATTAAAAAACTCTATATTTTTTCTCCACATTTAACCTTTTCTTAGTGATTTTTCACATTTGTCATGTCGTCTGCATTTCTAAATGAGAAGCATACATTATTTGTTAATTCATTTATTGATCATGTACTGTACATGATCTTAAAAAGCTGAGTAAAACAAAGCAAACTGAAAAAGTGACTTTTTCAGCATAGTATGTCAAAATGAGCATGGAAACACAGACATTTTAGAAAGATCTGTCTTAATTGTCATTTACTGCAGATGAAATTATGTTGCATTGGGCTACATTAAAAATTGGTAGATAAATCTCCAGAAGGATATAGGTTATTTTTAGAGAAAATTGAGAAAAATATAGAATGAACAAATGTATGTATGTAATAAAACTCTGTGAGAAAGCTGTTCCCCGTTCAATATTGTATCTACAGTATGTTGCTGAGTATTACACTAGTTATCATACAAATATGTCCCGTTCTGGCTGAGGTCCACTCATGTTACATATGTGGTACAAGAGTCAGTATTGTTCAGTTGTTTTGATTTTCAGCAGGGGTTATCTTTAGCCCCAGCGCTAACCCCTCACCAGGATCCCTACTGGTGATTCAACATACACTGTCATCTTCATCTCCTCTGGCAGTGGGCAGTGATTCCTCTCTTGCAGTATGAGCAGGCTTTGTTGATTTTATGTCTTTTCTTGCAGCTGTGGTAAGGAATGACATCTTTAGGCAACTGAATCAAATAAATCGGACTGTTTCAATTGCCAAAGACTAAGGAATGGCATGTTTATCGGTCTTGTGTCATGAGTTCATGCAGCTGCAGCCGACATGAGGCCTCATTTTTTTCTACCAGTCTCTTGTCTATCTCTATGGGTAGCTATGGAGCCTCTGGAATGTCTAAACGGGTCATAGCTGATGACCATGAAATGATTAAAAATTACATTTTATCTGAAGCATTATTAGGATTAGTTGCTTAGATTGTTAAACATTATATATGGGTAGATATGTTTAATCTCTTTAGCCCATTCAGAATTAAAAGTGACATTTGGAGTTTATATATGCAGTCTGTGGTTTGCTCAGCAGCCAGAAGTCACTGTGTCTTTTTTATTAACCCATTAAGACCTAGTGGCATTTCTAAGGTAGCTCATGAGAAAACATTCTTCTAATTTAATCATTCTAAAGACAAACTTTCACCATTGATTTTAATATGATCATCTGTAATTGTATATATGTCTATATATATGAGTGTATGCATATATATATATGCATGTGTGTGTGTCTATGAAAGTGCAGTGTAAATTCAAAGGCCCTGTTATGAACTGGCAACTTGTCCAGGGATAACCTGCCTTCACCCTTGAGTATCTGGGATAGGCTCCAGTGACCCCCTGCAAGGGGCCAAATGGGTCATGATGACCATGAAAATATGATTAACTGTATTTTACACCAACTATTGACATGTATTGATAGGATCAACTGATATTAAATGATTTTGGTCTTGGTCAATAGTGGATGTTTGGGTCTTTATGGTAGAAAGAAGACGAGATGGGACATTGGAAGAGTCATAAATGGAATTTGTCCTAGCAGGTGGAATGAAACCTGAGGCGACTTAGCTGCCATCCTCAACAACAGATACAGCTAGTCAACTATTGTATTCCTCCTCTTCCCCATCCTCGATTCCACCCGTTGCTTCCACCCTCGATAATCTCTTGAGAAGTTTGTAAAAAAATGAACTGCCTGAGAATGCAGCTCATAGAAAAGGAGAACAGACTGGAAAATGGGCAAAATGACTATAACACCACACATTCTTTCTTATTTAGCACTCCCTTTCATTAAGGTTCCTCAGTGCAGTCAGTACCTTCCACTCCTCTGTGTTGTTAAATTTCACCAAATAAGTTTAGCTGGACCCAGCAGCCATCATGTACCCGACCCAAGAGGGCTTTCACTAGTGCGGAAGCTAATGAGTGGAAAGATGTTATACACACACAGCGCTCTGTACGAACACTTGCTGCCCCAAACCCTTTTAATAGAAGGCATTGGGTTGTTCTTTTTAAACCTCTCATTCCACTGTTGTGTTGTTGCTGAGCTACAGATGAATTCATAGCTATACACATATGAATTATGTGTAACACATTCATATCTATACACATCTGACTCCCTTTCCTTTGCCAAAGCAGTCGCTGCACTTGGTGCTAATGCTTGGATGGAATAAGATCGGGGTGTGTGTGCTGGATCTGTGATGTTTACTGTGTTGATATGTGTATGAGTGGGGATTTACTGTGGGAGAAGATCCTCTACATCTGTACATTATGTCCTAATGCAAGTTTGTAGTGAATATACAACAGTTCCTTTTGGTTTTGCATTAACACCCTCTGTAGTCAGCTTACTCCTTCAAGAGTCTCTCGGGAAAAATTGTAGGCCTTGTTGCTCATATTCACGTGAAGTATGTCTGTGTGTGGATGTGTTGTTCTTTGATTCGTTCTTGCCCGTGAAGTGCACTGTACTTACATTTGTTGTGGTGCTGGCTTCAATTGAGCCTGGATTCATTTAAAGGAAACCAGGGACAACAGGCAGTTGCTTCAGTTCATAACAAAGACAGAGTTGATAACAAAGACAAATGCCAGGCCATGGCATCAGACTGTCTAGCGGCCGGTGGGACAAGATATTCCCCAAGAGAGAAAAAGGGACGGCCAAAAAATCCTTTCAATCATCTGTGCAATCAAGTGATAGTGATTTAATCAGGTTCTGTGTGTGTGTGGGGTGGGTGGAAGGGGGCTTGTGGTATGACGGGGTGAATGCACAGAGCGAACACTATCTCAAATCCCGACCAGCCTTGTGAGTGTCCTTTGGGAGCTGCTGATCGATAATTGTGTCAGTCTTTTTTGTTTTTGTTTTTTTTTTTTTGCTGGTTGTGGTGTCTCAAGTAGAAGTTTATTCCTTTTTTTGTGATATTTAGATATTAAGGTATTGTTGTGTTCTGGGCTGGTGATAAAGATAAGAGATCTCGCTTGATTTGAAGTTAAGTAAAAAACAAAAAAAGTACTTCTTTCATATGTTGAAACAAAGAACAATTTTGAAATGACCAAAAAATTATAAAACTGTACTTCCTCTAAATAGCAAAAAAAAAAAAAACACAACAACAACAACAACAAAAAACTTCCGGTAAATACTGTGCATTACTCAGCTAAATTTTTATTTATAGAGCCCAATATCACAACAAAGTCACCTCACAGGACTTTACAGAAATGGTTGAATTCATTAAAAAACCTACTGAAAATAAACAGTCAAGTAATCAGTTAGTAAACAGTCAGTGACGTAAATGGATCAATGTCCCGTGGGGCAAAAAATCCATTAGGAAACAAAGAAGGTTTGGCAGAACCACAGTGATGGAAAGCTCCACTCCCATGGATTTAGAGGCTGCAGATGTTACCAGGACTGATGAGCATCCATCTATGATGTTGTTCCAGTCTGTAAGAATGCAGTAGCGTGAGGGCACATGCAGACAGCTGAGGAGGTCCATCTAATCAGGCGAGGGTGAGGAGGTCCATCCATACAGGAAGAGGGTGAGGGAGGAGGTGCAGGGTCACAGGTCAGGACAGGGCACAGATGGGTCACCTCAGGACCCAAATGCTGATATACTGTACATAAAATGAAACAAGACATTCCTTTCACTGTTTTCCAGGTTATACTTTTTGCAACAGTTTGTGTCAGACTGTGATTACTGAAATGCTTTCCATTTCAGAACCAGGGTAGTTTCTACTGCCAAAGAAAAGAAAAGTAAATGATGATGACAGTGTTTAAAATGCACAATGACATATTTGACAGATGAGGAAGAAAACTACCACCATGGAGGAAAGTAATCAGATGGGATGAGATTTGGTTTTCTTGGTGATTAGTGGTTTTAATGGTTGTCAGTCTAAAAACAGAGCTAAACTAACAGAGCTATAATGTAAACCATCAGCTGATGCAGCATATGAAGATTATACCACACAGTGACTGAATACAAGCATCAATATAAGTTTATGAGTTTTAGTTTTTGAAAAAAAACTTGATGATACCATAATACATGTGTGTGTGAACAATGAGCTTTTTATACTAGTGTTGATTTATTATAGATCTGACATCACTGTGTTCTGGTACCAGACAACCCCCTCTTGGTGAGAATTCATAATATCAATACAACATAGAAACACTTAGAATAGACTAGCCTTTATCATTGTACACTTACAACAACATTTTGCAGGAATCCCCATCCCCTTAGTGCAATACTAAATGAACACAATCAATATTGCAAATAAAATGTAGCTGTTGCCTTCGTAATGTGCCATGAATTGAAGCTATCATGCTAGCAGACCGCACAGCACACCAAGCCGACTGAACGAGTGAATCGGGGAAAGGCAGAGGAGGAGGATTGGTAATCTACTCCAGCGTCAGGTGGTGCACCAACGCTACAGCGACTGAAACGCACTGACTTGGAGTTTGTAACGCTGAGATGCCGTCCTTATTACCTGGTCTGAGAGCAAACGGTCGTTATGGTTACGGCTGTGTACAATCCACCCTGTGCTAATGCTAATGTAGTGCTAAAGACCCTGCTAATCGCTGTTAGTCTGCCCACCCAGATGGCATTATCATCATGACTGGTCTATTCAATTATGTGGACTTAAGTACTGTACTCCCTTAGTTTTACCAGCATGTTACATGTGCAACGAGAGGTCATAACATGCTGGATAAGGCTTATAGCAACATCAAGGACGCATACAAAGTCTCCCCCCTCCCGCACCTCGGACAATCAGACCATCTGTCCCTGTTTCTCACCCCAGCATACATACCTCTCACACAAAGAACACTGCCTGAGGTGAGACCCACACAGATTTGGTCTGAAGATGCCATCCCACAGCAACAGGACTCTTTCAACACAACCAACTGGGACATTTTTGCCCAGGAGAACTTAACAGACTACACATCCACTGTACTATTTTATATTAAAACATGTATGGATAATGTCACGGAGGTGAAGACCGTCAGGCATTATCCAAACAGGAAACAGTGGATGAACAGTCAGGTGAGACAGCTGCTGAGGGACTGGGACTCTGCATTCAGGTCTGGAGACAGGGGCCTGTACAGCGCAGCCAGATCCAACCTGAAGAGAGGCATCAAGCAGGCAAAGGCAGCATATGCCAGGAAGATAGAGGGACACTTCATAGAGGGGAACCCTCGACGTGTCTGGCAGGGCATCCATGACCTGGTCAATATGAACAGCTCCAGTGCTCCCAGCACCAGCGCAGACCTAGCAGAGGAGCTGAATCAGTTCTTCGCTAGGTTTGAAGTTAGAGAGGAGGAGGAGGGCGCCCCCATGCTGCTGCCCACTGACACCCTGCCCCTCACTGTGAGCATGGAGGAAGTCAGGCGGGTGCTTCAGAGTGTGAACCCGCCGAGGGCTGCTGGCCCCGATGGTGTCCAGAGGATTGTACTGAGGGGCTGTGCAGACCAGCTAGCAGAGGTATTTATGAACATCTTTAACTTTTCACTGGCTTTCACCCAGCTGCCTGAAATCTGCCACCATTGTGCCTACCTCCAAGAAACAGTTGGTCAGCAGCCTGAACGACTGCAGACGTGTGGCTCTAACTTCCACTGTGATGAAGTGCTTTGAGAGACTGGTTCTGAGGCACATAAAATCTGCCTCCAAGTCTCAGTCAGCACCAAATTGCATACTGAGCTAACTGGTCCAAGGGTGATGCAATCAACATGGCCTTCCACACTGTGTGTCAACACCTTGAACACCCCGACAGATATGCGAGGATGTTGTTTGTGGACTTCACTTCTGCTTTCAACACACTTGTTCCAGGCAGACTGCTGCCCAAACTGCGTGGTCTGGGAATTGGCAAGCACACCTGCAGATGGATCGGAGACTTTCTCACCGACTGTCTACAGTCAGTTAGGCTGGGGGACCACCACTCCTCAACCCTGGATGTGAGCACTGGGGCTCCCCAGGGCTGTTTTCTCAGTCCAACACCCACGACTGTGCACCAATTCACAGCAGCAACATCCTTGTTAAATTTGTGGATGACACTACTGTGGTGGGGCTGATTGAGAACAATGACGAGACAGCCTACAGAGAGGAGGTCCTGAACCTCACCACCTGTGCTCCCTCAATAACCTGGCACTCAACTCCTCAAAAACTAAGGAGCAGCACCTTGGACCAGGTGGAGTGGGTCAGCGACTTCAAGTTTCTGGGAACACACATTTCACGGGACCTTACATGGGGCACCAACACCAAAGCCCTAGTGAGGAAGGCACAGCAGCGCCTGTACTTCCCAAGGTCACTGAGAAAGGTCAACATGTCCCGGATCCCTGTCTGCAATCCCATTCCAATGTGCAATATTTCCAATGTACAATTTTCCTTAACTGCTGCTACCATGCTCTCTACTGCACTTTTTTATCCACATGGCTCTGTTGTATATATATTTATATATTTTATTTCTATTTTATTTGATTTTATATCTACTATTACATTTTGCACTGAGAGTTGTCGTGTAATTTCGTCGTACTTGTATGATGACAATAAAAAGCATTTGATTTGATTTGATGAATGCCACTTGAATGCTATGCTATCTGGGATCATTGTGGTGTGCGTGCAGAGAGAGGGGCGTGGTGGTGGTGTGTGGTATGTGCGTCTGTCTCACAGGTGCCGGAGATGAGAGGACACACCGGCATCCACTGGAGTCATCATCAGGGCGTTTTAAGGACGCTGGAGATGGGCTTCGGTGTCAGAGGATTGTTCGACCTACTCGGGTGCCTCTGCCTGTGCTGAACTCCGGCCGCCCACCTGCCTCCTCCGCCTGGATTCTCCCCCCTCGTACTTTTCGTTGTTTTTTGTGCCAATCCATTCGGAATAAATCCTTGGTTTGATTTATACCTCCTGCGTCTGGATCCTCTCTCACCGCAACACACGACAATCATGACCAATATCAATGATAAGGCTAAGAATATCATCTTTCCTTTCGCACAGGTTTGTCTTTTTTACAAGTCTAGATGATTGACCTTGTGATTGTTTAAAGATCATGTAACCAAGAGCCAAGAGGGTTATAAAATGATTAATTGAACCAAATGAAAACATACTTCTTACATCCCTGGTACCAAACAAGGGACAAAAAAGCAGAGCTAAACAAAATAAGGAAAAATTATGCATGTAGCAGTATTGACTATGCATTATTATATTTCATATTGCTGTCTGTGAATCCCTTTTCACAATGAAACATACGCATTTTCATGTGGTCAGTGGAAACACAGTTCGTTTGAATCAATTAATCATTTAATTTGCATGTGTGGTAATGTTGTTTGTATGATTTTTGAATATCAAATATCCTTGACCAGGAGATGAAATATACATTCCTCCCTCCTGCATCTGCAGTAAACAGTGAATTTTAATGCAAATGGCAGAATCATGAATATGATCTCAAGCAAAAATGATTTTTTAACTTCAAAGGAGCGAAATCACAGCTGTGTAGGCAGCGGCCATAATAGTCATTAAGCTTTGAATGTGACAAAGAAATCACGTTGGGTTTGAAAGACAGAAAAATTGCTTCAGACGGGGGACAATAGGCATAAGTAGAACCTTTCCGGAGTAAATGAGATGTCCTTGATGCGGTATTTGCATAACAATCCCTGGAATGGATCAAGCATCAAGCCCCTCCTGGCATTACATATATTAAATGAATATAAAGGGGTTTTATTACACAGCTGCTACTGTGTTATTGTTTCTGTCTTGTCATCAGAGGCTCCTGTTTGTGCAGATGTCATCGTGGAACATCGTATAATAGCAGTATCGGAAGCTTAAAGCTTGAGTTTAGGTTGTAGTGTAGTGGAAATACTTGGTTATGGTTAGCACATATTGATTACACTGCACTGCAATGTATGAATTTTTAACGTTGGTGCTATTGCCCTTGAGCAATACACTGGCAAACACTGAGGCAGGTGAATGCTACAACTGGTGTTTACAGAAACCACAGTAATTACAGTACATGACACCCAGGCTGGACTGGAAAGACTTCAATGGATATCTTAAAAAAAAAGAACACAGAAAAACAATGGAAATAAAAACAAAGTGAAACCAGTGTGTGGAGTACAGCGTGGTTAAAAACATTGATCTTTCTTTCCTCGGTTTAATTTACAAAGCATATTTTTGTAGTTTCACATATTCACAGTTTTTGTCCTCGTCTGAAGAGTGCCTCAATATGTCAATAAGACGTTATGAAACAATATCAGCTGTGGTGACACTGTGCTTCGTGAGAGGCTGTTGATTTCTGCAGCCAGTTATATACCCTTCATTAATGGATGTGTTATACAAACCGCAAATGCCAAATAAAGCAGGAAGAAAGAGCTGGTTTGTTACAGTTCATCAATAAATTAAGAGACAACAGTCAAGGATGGTGGCATTAGACAGCTCCTGACAGAACAGCACAAACACCTTTCTGTGTGTGATGTAAGCTCACATTTGGTGCTTTCGCTCCCCTCTGCAAGGACTCATTTTCTCCTTCAAAGAATATTTTAACCCAACACAGACCTTCAATGTTGTGCGAATCAATGCTTTGAGCATGATGTTTGTTGAAAACGAAAATGAAGAAAAGGTTGTGTTGAGATGATTCTGCACTCATTCTCAAGTCAGAATGTCCATCTGTCCCCGTCTGGTACCTTCATGTTGATACTTTTATGCAGAGAACCTTTCAATACTGACTGCATTTCAATAGAATAAAAAGAAAGGCCATGTCGTCTAATGAGTCCAGACTGAAGGTGAGTAGATGAAGTGATTACTAATCATATCTAGTGCCTGCAGTACAAACCCTTGATCCTGTTTATCAGGATGTTGTGACATTTGTTACAGATCTCAAGGCTCACGGTCATCACTGTATTCTGAATGTTCTGAAACATCATTATTATTTTATTTATATGTGTTCTGTTTCCATCATACTTACTTGTATACATCTTCAGTCTCAGGGTCTGTTGTTGCTACACAAAAGTTGGGACAGAACTGAGAAAGAAACATTTAAATGTTCTGGGCTTCCTGCCTGGAACAATCTAGAGATGGAGATAACACTAAAAGAACTGGGGCATCATGTACAAAGACTTGCATGGGTTTCATACTCAAACCTGGTGTACTCTTAAAACCAGAAAACTCTGTACAAAAAAATTTGGATGAACAAAACTATTCATATGTCTACATCCACGCACGTCTTTTGTGCATCCCAATCAGCGTGGAACTGGTGTATACCTTCCCCGACTCTATTTGAATATGTAAATTAGTATACAAAGGGTCTTGAGGTGGGATTCCCCTGATTAGATGACATCAAGGTGGACATGATGTGGTGGATTGTCATTGTGATTGTAGGTGACACCGATCTCACATGGGTGGTCGAGGTGACTGTGAATGACTCGATCACCCCCAAGGTAAACGTACATATATTGTGTATCTCACAAATATTCATTATACAGGTCATACAATAGTCTGTTCACAGATACGCAAAGTAAAGTTTGATGCATAATCATGCCAGGATATCAAAGAGGAAACCAAAGAACGGACTCATGTTTAATTAAACCAAAGACTAGGACTCATCCAGTTAGTCAATTTAATATTTTACAACAGACAATGAAGCAGAAGAAGACAGGGAAACAGTTCCAACCTCCCCGGCGTCAGCCGATTGTGCAGACCAGTTGGTCAACAGCCAGCTGACGATGTCCGTCGAAGTGATTACACCTCCTCACCCAGCTGTGCAGGATTCTCAAGAACCATGGTAACACAATCAGAGGGCAATCGGCAGAATCAATGAGTGCATAGACTGATTTTTAAATGATTAGATTAGATTCCTTTATTCATCCCACTCAGAGGAATTTCCATTTACAGCAGCAGAATACATTTACACCACACAAGAGCAAAAATATAAATACAAAAGGAAATACAGTTCTGCAACAATGACAGTTTATGTTTCAGTCAATTTCTGTTTTAACGCCCGGCAGCTGCAGGAAGGAACGACCTGCAATACCTCTCTCTCACACACTTGGAGTGTCTCAGTCTGTCACTAAACGAACTCCTTAGTGCAGTCAGTGTGTGTTTGAGGGGGTGGGAGTCTCTGACCAAGATGGACGCCAACTTGGCTGTCAACCTCCTCCTCCACAGGTTCCAGGGGGCATCCCAGGTCAGAGCTGGCCTTCTTTATCAGTTTTTCCAGACTCTTCCTGTCAGCTGCTGTGATGTTGCTCCCCCAGCAGACCATGCCATAGAATATGGCATGTGCCACAAAAGGCACATGCCAGGCTACAGTCTGCTCTGTCCTTTTTCATGTAGAAGGCGTCGGCATTGTGAGTCCAGTCCACTTTATTATTCAGGTGAACACCCAGGTACTTATAAGATGGCACTACCTCTGTGTCCCTTCCCTGCATTTTCACTGGTGATGGAGGTACGTCCGGGCACCGAAGAGGGTCCACAACTTGCTCCTTAGTCTTGCTGGCATTGATCAGGAGGTGGTTTCGCCGACACCAGTCCACAAAGTGCTGGATGAGTTCTCTGTACGACGTGTCGTCCCCATCTGTGATGAGGCTGACGAGTCGTCAGAGAATTTCTGTAGATGACATGAGGGAAAGGTCTGCAGTGTAGAGGGTGAAGAAGAATGGTGCTACTGTTCCTTGGGGAGATCCTACACTGCCGAGAACAGTGTTGTTGTTGAACAAATGTTCTCACGGCTCCCCTGGCAGGGGATGCCGCTGTGTTAATCGTTCAGTTTCTCCTAATCACATATCATAAAGTGTCACTAATGGCTTAAAAGCACTACAAGCATGCATACACCAGCTATGGAGTTGCTATAGAGCACTGCACATTCCCACGAGTCATTTCATTCCTGATACATCTGAACTTGAGTGTGGAAAAGTTTGTACTCCACTGGTCTATAATACATTCAAATCATTCTAAATGAATGGGAAAAGGATAAATATAAATATAGATTTTTTTTTTCTAATTGATCGAATCAGGTTCTGCTTTTAAGGAACATTGTTATACTTTTGAGAAAACATGATGTCACATACAGCACACACGCCGATGTGGATTTTGCCATATCTTCATGGAGGTGTCTGGGGTCCGATTAGAAAAACCTGTGCTGTTCAGACTAGATAAAAAAAAAACAAAATCTACCCATTTGAGCCACTTTTACCTGCGCTGTGAACACAGCCTTGGAATCTGACCCTCAAAGTAGAAGCTTGAGGCAGAATTCAATGAAAGATTTATTGTCCAAAAGTAAAGGCACTGTTTGTCTGTGGTTATAAAGAGAGACGGCAGCAAAGTCAGAGACAGAGCTGATCTAAACCACGAGGCTGAAGTTCAGAACTGACAGAAACAAAGGGTTTGCATAATCACCCAACCATGGCTTTTGTTGAGAAGATAAATATCAATCAACAGCAGATGCGTTTCACCCCCTGCCCCCCTTCACACCAGCTGGAAATAAGAGGAGGCAGACTGAACAGAAATTTCACATGATTTCATTACTCCACAGAGGAATCTGATGTCCTGTAGCTTCATCTGCCACTGCACAGATCATAGTTCACTTCAAACAAGGAAGAATTGAATTAATCACATTTAACGCTTACAGCTGCATTAAAGCAGTAGAAATCCAACATTGTATCCATTCCTATCACACTTAAAGACTTTGAGCAGCCTCGCCACAGTATTAATTAGATGTCCAGACTTAAAACCTGAATGATGCAGCAACTTCAACTTCAGAAACACCACTCTTTCTCCTCAGAGCTCAGTGTCACTTGGTGAAATGGGGATGCTAAGGGTTAGTTAGCAGTGTTATATCAGTTCTCCACTGAACTCCATCCAATTCCCTTCCTCCCGTGTGGAACTGAACCCATCCTGTTTCTCCTTACCTGTAGTGTTCTGCGTAGATCACACAAGGCAGCCATCTGATCAGATGATTAACAGACATGCAGATACAGTCTCATCTGCAAAGCCTTAGCACATGGGGTGACAGTGGATGTGGCATCGGTAACACTTGACCTTCTTAGCACCCACACCCAAACCCACACCCACTGCTTCATATTGGTATTACCGTTCGTGCCAAAGTTATAGAAGTATGTCTTGAAGGGAAATTCCCCACTCCAAACAACACAGTGTGTCTTGATCATAGCTGAGGTGGAAGGGATGCCAGGTCGACCTCCGCGTTCATCATCAAGCCACCAGCTACACCTTCTGAATGGCTTCCTCTGCCTTTTATTGAGTTTGCTTTATCACTCACCCACAGTCTTCTTTAATGCCAGTAATTAATTTCTGTTGATGCAATTACTTGCTGGGAATAGATTTTGTTTTTTAAAATGCATATATGATTTCTAGTTAGGAGGACATACAGTGGGTGGGATTTAACAGATCTGTTTGACGAGGTTGACTATAACCTCATCTACCACTTTCTTTGTGGAACCTGGATACTGATGAATATAAAGTGATAATTATAATGATACATAGACACGTTAGTTTGAATAATGAACAGCAGGCTCTATGTTGGTTCTCTGGTCAGTTTTTATGCTGTGTATATTCTCATGTATTGGACAGTAGCATGTAAGAATCGAGATATTATTCTTATGATTGAACACAAGCTCTCTGTCACAGAACAAACACTTAACCTACATACAATTAAATAAAGATATACAAACCCTGTTGTCAGTAAACATTTCATGTGTGTTCCCTCGTGGCCTTTTCTTCTATTTCCTTAAGCACCACTTCTACCCCTACACCCTCTGCGATAATGATGGATGAACCAAAACACCTATAACCCATGAAGTGAAATGGTGCTTTACACTTTTATTTAGAAAACTCACATGGAATATGGACCTGTCATGTGTCCCATATGATAGGAAGCCCCGTTTATACTTAGTAACATGGTGTCTGGGAAATGGCGCTCCACCTATCACCTCCCCAACCCCCTTCTTTTTACAAAGTACACATCTTATCTCCTGTATGAGTAATTTTCATCTTTATTACATTTTTCTTCTCCTTTTATGTGGAAATTCAGTGAGTCATATCTCTTGTTTGGTTTCTTATCTAGGCTCATACGTTGTTGTTTTTTTTGTTTGTTTGTTTTTTGTTATTTTTCCCCAGTGGACTTAATTTTGGCATGTTTCCCACCAACTTGTGGTTTAATTTAACTGTTTTCCTCAAACTCTACACTTTTTGTGGGTGATTTACCCACAACTCACAAAATCATGGAGATGCAACCAGTTGATATCAATAATAATCTGCACTGATGTAGCGAGACCAGCAAAATGAGCACAGAGCCAGACTGCACTTAGATGCACCTGATAAATTCTGCAGAGATTACAAAAAATATTATGAATGTTTCACCTTGTAATCAGCAACAAAAACAGGGGCAGCAGAATAGTTTTTCTGAAACACAGGTATGGAGGGAGACAGAGAGATACACGTTCTTTCTTTCTTCATCATAGAATACAGTGGCATCAATGCTCACCTTATCCACTGTACAGGTGCTGACATCCTTCATCATCATCATCAGCACAACCACAACACTCACTTTCACGTCCTCAGCTTTCATCCTCCGTCTGGACAGCCCACCTTCATCCAGTACAGGGGAACTTCACATGGGTAGGTGTCTTGTGTCAATCCGATCTTTGTCTGATTGCCTGGTCTGTTTGTTCTTCTGCGTCATTTCTGTCTCCAAATGAGCTGATTGGACTTATGTGTTCTGCCAAAAGAATCACTCAATCAGGTGCAGGTCATTATTGAGCCTTCTATGACCATAAAAATCTTACAACTGTGTAAAATCAGATCACTGTCATAATCAGATCTGATGTGTTTAAATACACATTGGAAATGTAGTAATCAAAAAAATGGTGATTTTTGTGTTTGTCCGCAGTAAAAACAGCACCCAGCAACTTTTTTGCATTTTATATATATAATAGTGGAGGCCGGTTTGTTTCCTCCTACAGCTTTAATCAAATGAGGTATTTGTGGGTGATCCTATTACTACCTATTGTTTCTAAAGTTTACTTAACATGATTTGTTACAATCCCAAATGAAATCAGCATTACAGCTGAGCTGTCTTCTTGAGGAGGATTGGTGATGTCTTTTGGTGGGTCTGGAACTAGGAACAACCACTAGGAGCCAACAATCCAATACATCATCAGTTGTGCATCCCAGAGTCAACAGGTGTTTCAGCCTTTTATCACAATACACCCTCATCTGAGGCCAGCCCACCATAGCTGATCAGACCTGGGTCCGTTTTGCATCGTTGCTCCATGTGGTCATTTTGCCGCCCATACCATCTCCTTCCGCCTTAGCCATACCCACTGACTGCACCTTTCAGCAATACTAGAAAGCTCTTTTATTACGTTCTGTGGGCCTGCCCTCTGATCCCAACCTCCTTCAGGATTCTTGAGGTGGAACTGGCTACAAAACCTCTGCAGACTACCTCCACTGGCTGCACTCTCATATTCCAGCCTCGCTCCTCTGTCGCAGCTGCTAAGTTGGCATAGCACAGCTTTTTTCTTTTGTAAGACTCATCAATTCCATCCTCCGAAGTCACTGTTAGTTCAATGATGAAGACCTGCAGGACAGGAGTTGCACCAAAGAACTAGATCTGGGCGCAGGCTGGTCACTGCAATTTGAGGTGGGAAGGTGAGTCTCTGGCTCAAGTCGACACACATTTCCCAATCCCTGGCTGTATAGAGTGGGCCTGAGTCAGGAGATGTGCAGCCACCATGTATTTCCCCCCCTCTGGAATGAAGGACGCTGTTAAATGAGGGAAAGATTTCTGCAAATTTAGGAGGATGGCATTGGTGGTTGTCTCTTCTGTTTGAGCTCAACAGCCAAACATTTTAACACTTGATTATGGCGCCAGGTGTATCTTCCTTGAACTAGGTTGATTTTATAACCACCAAGATGTGTTTGAGGTTCGCCGGGGCTCCACACAGGGGGCAGGTTGGATCTTCTCCTCGCCAGAGATGAAGGTTTGATGGAGAGGGTAGGATGTCATATGTGTCTCTAATGATGAAGCTTAGCCTGTTAGACCCCATGTTCCAAAGCTCTCTCCATGTGAACTTCCTCTTTTCCACTCCATTTCAGTGACCTTGCTGAGCTTTGGAGACTGCTTTGGCACATCTGGCTGCTTCGTCCTGCTGGCGCACCTCCTCCACCAACAGGTGTGCTCAGTTGGAGCATTTACTCTCCATGTGGGTGATGCTGTTGCCAACCCCAGGGGAACATTAATTCATTCAGCAGTCTTCAGTGTTTGATATATTCTAATACACAACAGCAGATTAAGAGCACTGTGGGTTTTTTTTTTTTTAATGTTAGCTTGTATACTACAATGCCATTGTTGTGTTTCCTTCTTGCATCTATGCCATGTAGAAGAACACAACACGCCAGATGACAAAAACATAGTTGATGGGAAGCGTTGTTTGTGTTATACTATATGTAGTGATATAAAGTGATATAAATTTGGATTCACTGCAAAATGCATTAACGCAAAGATGGAAACTGACCTGTTGTTATGATCTGATTGAAAAGCAGTGGCGGGCCATGCATTTCAGTCCTGGGCCAGCAGTGATGTCCTACCCGACTTAATCCACCTCTTAAAACCAGAATTCTGATCCATGGATCTACACATTATGTATTTAAACCAAAACACATACAACTGTATCACCTGAACATAAAGTCAAGTACAACACAGTTATATTAGTCTACTGAGTAGACGCATGCACGCGAACCCGCTGATTGGTGGTGTTCGCAGGCACGCACGCAAACGCGATAGATCAGCCATGTTTGCAGGCTCCACACTCGGTGGTTTTCGCGGGCATGCGCGTAAACGCCGCCCTGCTGATCCGCACATTAGATCGGTGGTGACGCCGCCGATCAGCAGTGTTGGCAGGCGTTCTACCCACAACACCTTACCATTATATTCGTTAATAATATATTTTTCATAATAAATTACTTTTTGGAGCCCACCACCCAGGTGTACCATTCGTAGTTATCAACTTGAGTGTATAACATAAACCCCATCCTCCAAATCTCCTCCTGGGGCTGGAAGCTGACCAACCAACTTAGGAAAGCTATGAAATGAAGAGTATAGACCATGGGGACTAATTTAATACATATTTGTGGAAAAACAGAATACTAAAAAAATGCATTCCTGATTATGTTTAGGCCAGCAGAGAAGGCCTTGCTGGCCTTGAGCGTCCACCACTGTTGAAAAGTCACTAAACTGTAATGATGATCTTATCAAGGTGACCGCACTGCTGTAGATAAAAGTGCATAATATATTGAAAATCACCCAATCTTAAATCCGCACAGTAGTCAAATGTGGCATTTGCACAAATGCAATGAAAATCACATATATAAAAGGAAAACCCAGACAAGGACCTTTTTCACTAAACAATGAATACTTTCTGCATTTTCATACTTGGAATGCAATGTGGCTTTCATTCTGGAGGCTTCAAATGCAAAATGTATCTGAGGTTCAGTACGAGTTCAGTTCAATGACTGAAATTAAAAAAAAGACTTCAGTGCGCAGTGTTGAAGGGAACAAAAACAAATTATTAACCCAATAAAAGACAAGAAACACAGACCCAATGGAAAGTTAATCAGATTCCATTAGAGAGTCCACAGAGCAATGAGAATGTCTGGGTTATTGTGAGCCCAGGAGACACTCTATCCAACGTTGCACGACTGTAACCATCAGCTTCAAATACCGCTCCTAGCGATGAAGTGTTACAGCCATGCAGCACTGAACACGTGATGGTGATTAATGATTAAATTAGCTGTCCTGTGGAAGAGGGAGAGGTTTATGGCCACAAAAGGAGTGGACTTAGTGCTTAGTGCTCCTTTACATTCCTCCCTCTGCTAACCCCACCACTGCATGTGACACCATCCACTCTGCCATAGCACGGTTGCAGACACAACACCCGAGTGCACTCATTGTTATCTCGGGTGACTTCAACCATGTCAACATGGACACCACACTCCCCACCTTCACACAGTATGTGAACTGTCCCACTGGAGAAGAGAAGACTTTAGACCTGCCGTATGCAAACACTGCAGATGCATACAATTGTTCATCCCTTCCTCCGCTGGGCAGGTCCGACCACAACCTCGTCCACCTCACCCCCTGCTACGTGCCTCTAGTGAAGAGACAGCCTGTGACCACAACGACTGTAAGGAGATGGTCGGATGACGCCTCTGAGACACTGCAGGGCTGTTTTTAAGTCACAGACTGGCACACACTCTGTGAGCCTCATGTTGAGGACATTAACAAACTCACTGAGTGCATCACCTACTGCACCGACTCCATTGTTCCTTCACAAGTTGTCCGTTGTTATCCGAATAACAAACCTTGGGTAACGAAGGAAATCAAAGCCCTCCTGAACATCAAGAAGAGGGCCTTCAGGGCTGGAAACAAGGAGGAGGTGCGAACAACACAGGCAGCACTCAAGACATAAATAAGCTGCAAAGGAGGAATATAGGAAGAAGCTAGAGGGGAAACTCCAACAGAACAACATGAGGGAGGTTGGGAGTGTCATGAGGAACATTACAGGCTTTAGATCAGCCAACAGCAGAGAAGTTGAAGGTGGTGTGGATAGAGCCAATGAGTTTAATCTGTTTTTTAACAGGTTTGAATCAGCGGTTTCTGCTCCCCACCCTCCCTCTACTGACTCCTGTGTTGTCAGCCTACAATCAACGGCCACTCCACTCTCTCTCCCTCCCCCCTCTGATTACCCCACAATCTCCTGCTGGGCACCTTTTAACAATGAGGGCCCTCCCTCCTCTTCACAACCGGATACCCATCCCCCACCTATTACCTTCACTTACGACCATGTTCGGAGACAATTGAGAAGGCTCCACTCAGGCAAAGTTGCGGGACCTGATAGCGTGAGCTCTTGTTGTCCTCAAAGCCCGTGCCTCCCAGCTGTGTAGAGTCCTCCATCATCTCTTCAGGATGAGCCTGATCCTACAGAAGGTCCCTGTACTGTGGAAGACATCATGCGTCATACCTGTGCCGAAGACACCACGTCCTTCTGGCTCACAGGACTATAGACCTGTGGCACTGACATCCCACATTATGAAGACCCTGGAGAGACTCATCCTGGATCAGCTCCAACAAATGGTCAGGCCACACGTGGACCCCCTCCAGTTCGCTTACCAGCCGAGGCTCGGAGTTGGTGACGCCATCATCCACCTGCTCAATCGTGTGTATGCACACCTGGACCAGCCGGCGAGCTCTGTGAGAGTCATCTTTTTTGACTTCTCCAGTGCATTCAACACCATCAGGCCAGCGGTACTAGGGGAGAAGCTGAAAAGGATGCAGGTGGATACCTCCCTGGTGTCCTGGATTGTGGACTACCTCACTGGAAGACCACAGTTTGTGCGTCTGCAGCGCTGTGTATCAGACAGGGTGGTTAGCTACACCGGGGCACCACAAGGGACAGTCCTCTCCCCCTTCCTCTTCACCGTCTACACCTCTGACTTCAACTACTGCACAGAGACTTGTAACCTCCAGAAGTTTTCTGACGACTCGGCAGTAGTTGGATGTATCAGAGAGGGAGATAAGTCTGAGTACCGGGACACGGTGGGCTCCTTCGTCACGTGGTTTGAGCGGAACCATCTGCAGCTCAATGTATCAAAGACCAAGGAGCTGATCGTGGATTTCAGGAGGCAAAAAACACCAGCGAGCCCAGTCTCCATCTCGGGAGTCCATGTGAAGATCGTCGAGGACTACAAATACATCGGGGTTTACATAGACAATAAACTGGACTGGGTCAAAAACACCAGTGCTGTGTACCAGAAGGGTCAGAGGCGTCTCTATTTCCTGAGGCGGCTGAGGTCCTTCAACGTCTGCAGGATGATGCTCAGGATGTTTTATGAGTCTGTGGTGGCCAG
>JAPTHA010000005.1:35384685-35398642 GCA_029814585.1 Gymnapogon annona | reverse complement strand
TATGTGTATATGTATGTAGGTATATGGACATATATGTATTGTGCAGTTATGTACATATGTGTACCTGTTTAAGTATTGTATACATGTGCATTATGTATTTATATACATATGTGCACGTGTGAATATGTGTACATGTGTATGTATGGAGATATATATATATATGTGTGTGTGTGTGTGTTTAGTATGTATCTACATGCATATGTTAGTATGTAGATGTATATACACATTGGTATATATTCAAAATATGATAACTTGTATTATATATAGTGCTATATACTATGTAGCATATCTTACTCTAGTGTTCTTTTATCTTTTTCTCTTAATTGCTGATTTTCTCTATTTATACTGACATGGAGCAACTGCATACTAACAATTTCCCTCGGGATTAATAAAGTATTCTGATTCTGTGACAATATGCAGTGTATAATGGATCCTCACAACTTCCCATCCAACCCTTATGATCCTGAGCTCATGCACATAGCAGAGACACCTGAGATTTTGACCGATCACTGTGTTTCCATAGGCCTTTTATTCCTGCACTGTTGCACCATGTAGCTATGAAATATAATGAAATATTCTGTGAGAAAACAGCACAGTTGACTTCTTAAAAATACTGAAACCATCAGCTTTAACCTCCTGCTAATGGGGTTAAAACTAAATAGGAGTGTACACATTTTCTAAGTTACATAAAATGCTTTTAGACTCATCATTTCAAATCCCTCATCATGTTGCATCTACCGTTACCAAATCGGTAACCCAAGGGTACAAAAAAGAAACAAACAAAAAACACACTGATGTTGGTCATGGCTGGTGATGGTTCAGCTTGGCCCAGCTTAACTGAAAGCAGGGAGAACAGGCAGTTGATTCAATGCACGCGAGTGATAACAAAGACAAATAGTAATCTGTGGCGCCAATGGAGTCACAGACTAACGTCCAGTGATCGGTGGCCATTTCAGATACTCTCTAAGTGAGACACGGGGACTGACAAAAACCCCTTCAATCAACTGTGCAATCAAGTGATAGCGATTAAATCACTTTCTCTGGGACATTATCATTGTGTGAGCGCCCCATCCGTCTTGTGCCCATTCAAATATCTGGTGGTGGTTTTGTGGCCTCATGAGTTTGTACATGGCCCTGTGCCAAAGCCTCTTAAGCAGGGTTTATGGTTCACAGGGAGAAAAATGCAAGGTGCCCAGTGAAAGAGCCCTATTCTCTCACAGTAAACTGATCTGAACACAAGTGGATGAGCACAAGGTATATGTTTTATTTAGTAAAATGCAGATGGTGTAATTGCAGAAACCAGATGTAACATTATACGCGTATTTAACAGCCCTAAATGATCAATAATTGCGTTTTCATTGTCATAAAATGGATTGTTCACACCATGTTAGATTAGACAGAATTTTAGTCGTCCCTCGGGAAAGTTCCTCTAGGAAATTATTGCTCCAGCACCAGTACACACCGTATAACATAAAATAAACATGGAATAAAAACAAAATAGAAATACAACCCAGAAGACAAACCATATGCATATTTATATATATGAATATATATAGGATAACTCACAATATACAATATATCACTTTTTTTTAAGTGCATCTTATCTTTAAGGAACAAAGGAGTTTTTGAGTCTCTTAGTCCGTGCTTTGGGGAGAAGCAGACTGTCACTGAACACACTTCTCTGGTGGGTGATGACAGTGTGCAGAGGGTGTGTGTCATTGTCCGGGATGGACAGAAGTTTGGTATGTGTCCTCCTCTCTGCAACTATCACCACAGTGTCCAGCTTCATGCCCACCACAGAACCGTCCCTCCTGATCAGCTTGTCCAGTCTGGATGAATCCTTCTTTGATGTGCTGCTCTCCCAGCACTCCACGGCGTAAAAGAGGACACTCGCCATCACAGACATCCAGAGGAGCTCCTTACAGATGTTAAAAGAGTGCAGCCTCCTCAGGAAATACAGTCTGCCCTGGACCTTTTTGTACAGCTGCTATGTGTTTCCTGTCCAGTTTAGTTTGTTGTCAAGCCACACCCCGAGGTATTTATAGGTGTCCACAACCTCCACCTCCTCTCCCTCAATTTCAAGTGGACCGGGACTTGATCTGGACCTCCCGAAGTCTATGACCAGCTCCTTGGTCTTTGAGGTGTTGAGCTGCAGGTGATTTGTGTGGCGCCAGGCAACAAAGTCCCTCACTAGACTCCTGTACTCCTCTTCCTGGTCATCCCTAATACACCCCATGCCACTTACGCCATTTAACAGATCAAAAGTTGTTTTTATGGAGTCCGGTGTTCAGCATGTGTAGCTTCACATTAGTTCTGTTGTGCTTCTTTATTTAAATTATTTCCCACTGATTTATCACAGTTACACAAATTTCAAAATAATTATTACTTATTGGAAAAGTAAATTACACATGTTCATAAACAATTTTAAGAATAAACAGCATATTCCAGTTCTGTCTTCTGTTTGGGACATTTCTCAGTCCCGACATGTGGTATGTGCTGTCTTGAACATGTAGACATTACATTTGGGACATCCATCTACTGTTTTTGTTTTGCTGGAGGTTGCAACATACAAACCTTTTTTTACTTTCAGGTGGAGCGGAAACACAGACCCATTTTTGTGAAGATGTTGTGTGAGTCCAAAGGAAATTTCTGTTCAAACAGAAAAACAAACCTGACTGTTAAACATTATTATATTGGATATTGAAGGGCTCCTGGACACTGGTGTTTGTACGAAAACCCAAATCTTTTCAAGATAGTGTTTGAGGAAACAAAGGAAGGAGGCTGAAACATTAACCAACTCTGTTTTAAAGTGTAGATTATATGGTTGACTGTTAAAGGGAATAATAGAGAATTCATTTTCAATGCTCGTGTAAACAGCTTATTATCAGTGTCATTTGTGGAATTAGGGAAAAACTAGAATAAAATTAAGTTGGCTGCTCGAGATCCACAATGACTTCTAAAACCATCATCTCTATCTGTTGTGGACGTAAGATAGATGTGGACTTAAACATTTGGAGATTTAATAGGAAATTAACTTGAGATGCCTCATGTCATATCATAACGCTGTGAATTAGAGGTAGATCAATGTATATTGACTGGCCAACATATTGATTTTTTTTTTTTTTCAACAACAGCCATCTGCCTTATTTTTTCTTTGAAAGCTAGTATTTGATCAGTAGTAAAAATGTCAAAAGATATTTGATCAGACACCTGTGTGGGCAGCGTCTGAAGTTCAGCGAATATTAAGAGGACTATGTGTACGCGTATTCATAATTTATGCTTTACTGCTGCATATTTTATGGTCAATGTGTCAATGTCTCACTATGTTGATGTGCTTTAAAAAAACAAATATTCTCCTTTTTAAATATCACCCCTTGGCTGAGCAATGTTTTAAAAAGGCCTTACTGGTTGACCTCTACTGTAAATCTATATCCCAAACCTTAATTAAGGCATTACGAATAAATGTAGGATGTTGCTTGACTCCTAACACACCTCTCCTCAAAACTAATTTTGAACCAATCTCATGACGCACAGCAAATATGTTTCTTCCTTTTTATCCCATTGTTGCTGGAATACCTTGTTCAGTTCGGTAGATGATTCTATCACCAAGAACATATTTCACATTTTAAGAAGTAACTTGCAGTGTAAAAAACATAAAGGAAATGTATTAAAGAACAATAAGGAGCAATAGGAAGAAACCACTTATGTATTCAATTCCACAGGGTTCTGTATAATCTGTATAATATGTATATAAAGTGTTTCCTGTAAAATGACCTTTCTAGTGAATGCAAAGGTCCCCGATGTGCTCAAACTGTGTGAAGCTAACCCTGGTTTATAGTACGTGTGTACTTTTATGACCTTGGTGTTATGAAGGATTACCTTTCAGTTATCCTGTGTTCAGTGACTTAGTGCATGAAACATCCAGGAGGTGATTTGAGATGATGGTGTTGTGTACACAGAGTCTGATTTGCTGAATAGAAAACACTGTTGAAATGTTGGGTTAGAGACTGGGACCATTGAAACTAAACAGTAAAATCATGGAAACTACAGGAAGATTTTATTGAACGACAAATAGTATTGCTTATAAGGAGGAATAATGCAAGAAGCTGAATAAACAGCTCAAGAACCTTTTGTTCCAACAGCAGACTCATACAATTAAAACTATCGCAAAAACAACAAGTACTTTTAGGGACATCACATCTGAACTGGAAATGTTAAATTAATTAAAGTTGAGTTTTTCCCACAATGCATCACCAAAACCAAATGAATTGTTGGTCCTAACTGCACTTTTTAAAGATTTTTTTGGATAATCTATAATGTCTGCTCTGCAAATGATGTATACACACAGTAAGAGGTAATAGTATAAATTACATGACTTATGGTTATTGTTATTATGAAAACAGCCCTTTTTCATGCTCCTCATAAATTAGAATACTGCCTAGAACAGGAGTGGCTAACCTTGGTTCTTCAGGGGTCCGTTTCACGAAGGAGGTTCAACATACTCCGAGTTTATTTTTAAGCCCTGGGTTAACTTACTCTGGGCTGAGTAACTCTGACTATCCGGTTTCACAAAGGCGGCTTAGAATGAGTTCAGTCAACTTTGAGTATGTTCACCTGGTGGTAGGCGCGTGCACGAGCCAGATAACAAGCCCTCATCAGTAGATCCCTGATACATGGATTCACCATAACAAGCCCTCATCAGTAGAGCCCCGAAACATCGTGAAACATCGTGAAACATCGTGAAACAACTTCGTGAAACGGACCCCAGGTCCCCTATCCTGCATGTTGTGAAACAATTCCCTCATCCAATCACACCTGGACATCATTACATCGTTACCAGGCTACTGCAGAACTTAGTGATGTGCTGATCGTTAGTTGAACCAGGTGTGATGGAAGAGGGAAACCGGAATTAAACACCCCTGGTCTAGAATTTCAATATCACCTAAGTCCAATAATCTTGTATGAGAATATCACGATGACTCACTATTTGATTTATCCTATTTTTTTTCAAGCCCGAACTTGAATTTTGATAATCAGTGCTTAACACTGTTGCAAAGCATTTCAGTTGAATGAAGTGAATCTTTTGAAACATAGGTGTATGTTAAAGTGGATTTCATACTGAAACCTAGTGTATGCTGAAATCCCAAAAAAAATCCAGATGTACGAAATTGTTTCTATGCCCTAAATCCATGCACATTTATTTTGTACATCCCAATCAACGTGGAATTGAATGCATATGTTGGAGTACCCTTTCCTCTCTATTTTTATCTATTTTATTCCCCTAATCAGATGACGTCAAGGTGGGCATGAATAAGAGGAGTATCAATGCCATTGTGAGTGACACTGCTCTCACACGGGTGTTAGGGGCAACTGGGGGTGACTTGATCACCTCCAAGGAAAATATATTTTGTTTATTTGTGTAACCATCTGTAGTATGTACAGTAGCAAAAACTAAAGTTTTAAGTTAAAAACAAGTTCTTTAAACCAAAGTAGAGGTATTTAGTTTGACCCCCCTTTGTATTTCATGCGTCTTTAACCTGTTTGTCAAAACAGTATCTGAGATTGATTGCATCCATTTTATACTAGGTTTGATTCAACGCGTCAGATGTTTCTTATTGTTTGTGCTGCTTCTTGTCATGAGGTCACATTAAAGAGCATCTCTAATTACTTACAATTTCATTTTTGCGTCTAAGTGTGCACATATTTCCTGTTTTCTGTGAAGGAGAGAGACTGATCAAATTAATATGTATGATAATGTCAATCCTGAAAATACAACAGAGCCTTAGGCTTTTGCACAGTCCTGTACATTCTTTTCTATATCATTTTGGAACCAGAAAGTCCCCACCAGTACAATGCATGAATCAAACCTAATTGTTGTAGCCTCTACTATCACAAAGTAAATGGTGCAGCTGTTATATTCCAAATAAATTATTTCTTGTTGTTGTGAACATATCTGTCAAGTACAATTTGACTTTGTGTAAAGCGTTGTGACGCTGAGCCAAAGCAAGAGCCACCGTGACCATCAGTGTTGCTATGATGATGGACTTCCTCATGTACAGGCGTGTTGATCTGAATGCCTGGGTGTGTACTGGAGGGTCATCTCTGCATTGGCCCTGGAGCGCTGCCTCCCGCTCCTCCTCAGTAAGGGTCAAAGAGCAGAGTTCAGCCATGACTTCCAGAGCCGCTCGCTGACCGGCCTGCACTGCCCCACTCATGTATCCACACCACTGAGTGGCTGTCTCAGTACCAGCCCAGTGGATCCTGAAACACAGAAAGGATGGTTGTTTCAACCTGTGGACTTTGAACACCTTTGGTCACATTAGTGCCATCACTTCATGTACCTAACAAAAAGGGTACACTCACTGTTCATACAGAGGTGGACCTTACAGACCCTGTAGACCAGATTGGACCTTAGAGACCCTGTAGACCACTTTGGACCTCAGATTGGTGACTCGCTGCAATTGTTGATATCACTGTCTTGTAATGTATGAAAAAATGACCAAAAACCTGATCAATGGATCAGCAAATGGCTGCAACCATATACATGATCGATTCATAATGTCACCTTATAATTTTATCCGTATTTGATTTATTCAGTAACTTTTAGCAGCAGACAAACAATACTTGTACTATTTAGTATTAGCTTAGTTCTGCAAAGTTTCTAATATTGGTTAAATTGGTCTCAGACTGTTAGTATAGCTTTTACCCACTTCTTTTGTTGAGTTGTGTTCTGTTGTCTGACAGTTACTTTTGTTGAGCAATTGTCTCATGTCCATCTGATTACATGGATGTGTAGAATTAAATGAGCATGTGTAGTATATTGCTTCAAACATAAAGTAGATGGTCTTAGCAGGCCGTCATATATTTATAGTTCTATAAATGAATATACAATGAATTCTAATAAATAATTGAGGCAGATCTTAATGTTTTATTCATTTGAATACAACACTGACAATTACAATGGGGCCCAGGATGTGTGTGTGGGCTGGGCCACACCCTCTCCCTCAAGGGACTTGAACTAATTACGATCTTCAACACCTGGGCCACGCTGCTCTGCTGTGGCTGATTATCCAGCTATTTAAGCAGCTGGTTGCCCAATTGGCAATGTGGCCTCATGAATGTCTTCACATCCCTCCATGCAGCAATAACCTGGACATTCTCACGCACAAGGACCGTGGTTCTCCATTGCCCTCTTTTGTCTTGACTTTGTCTCAAGCTTTGGTTTTTCATGTTAAGGTTGGTGTTTGTTTCTTGGTGTTTGGTTGTCACACAACTTAAACTCTCTGAGTTTAAGTTGTGTGTTCATGACTTAGGTTCTGTGGTTCTCGGTTTAGTTTGGTTATTTGTGTTTGTTTAAGTTAATGTTCTATGTTCCCCTTCAATCACATGCATTTGAGCTTCTCTCTTATTTCCAATCATGACACGGGATTCATCATCATTCATGTTCCTATATATATGATTTTATTTTGTGTATTTTTTGCCAAAATAATGAAGGGGAAGAAGTACACTTATTTACATCCATCACATTTTCCTAGTTATACATTCTTTAGTTGTAAATTAATTAATCTCCATCCTATCAATGAGTGATTATCTATTAAATAATACTGTACGTAAAACACATACCCATAGACTTGCATTTTGACCATTATTTTTATCCAGTACAATATTCAGATTAGTTTCCTTTTTTCAGTGTGAATCTGACGAATACTCTAAGCACATATAGCAAAACTTGCAGCAACAATAAGAGGGTGGAGGAAAGGCTGTTAATGAGTCAGTTATTTGTTTGTGTAATGAACAAAGAAATGGATACAAATAAGAAAAGTTGTGTTAAATACTACCCAGGATACCAAGGTTTGGTGACAACACGGGCCCTTGATATATGCGAGTGCTCCCACTACAGCTGTAGTTGACTAAAGGGGGGTCGTGTCGAGCATATTCTTGTAGGAAAAAACACTCCAAACATTGTAGTGCAATCTGCATGCACGCTTCATGAAAAACTGAAAACAAATTCTGTAGTCAAATGCCTGTGAGGTCGACTGCTGCAGTGTATAAGACTGTCCTAACAGCCTGTCCTCCAAGAGAGCACAGATAATTTCTCTGCGTAACCAAAGCCAATTTTTAATTTTGTTTTAAATTGGTTTCACTATGAAAACAGACTATTATCAAGCCTTGAAACAATACTCAGTGGGTCCGATGTTTCATTATTCAGACCCTAGGGCTGTTTGCAGCTTATTTAGGTAGGAGTGATATGGTAATGATACAAGTCTTCTTGTGAAATCCACCATAATATCCAACCGTTCACATTTGTACAACATGAGAAAGCAGATTTTTGAGTGAAGTTCAGATGATGAGTGTTCTATGAAGGTGAAGCCTATGTTGTTACGCCATTAATGCAACTGCGTGTGTCATGGAGTGGAAGAACAGTTTTTTGATTGGCTTATGCGCCGTGCTTTCTTGTAGTGTTTGCTGAAGGTATAAATCACATCCATTTCTCAAGAGCTTTACAGTTTCACAGTGAATATGACCCGGGAAACAGAATTATAACATTTAATATTGTGTATTTTGTACATTGTAGTAGATGTGCCATCTCCAAATGTTATTAGTTGCAGTTATTGCAAGACAACAAGACCTGGTCTAATGCGTACCAATCTTCTTCACCTATCCTCACGAGGGTCATTGGAGCCTATCCCAGCTATATATTTGCTTAACTTGACAAATGATTGTGTTCTGGTCCCTGGGTCAGCAGTAGCAAATGGCCTTTGGTCTCAATGCCTTTATGAAGTGGGTTGTGATTAATGAACAAACTAAATAACACACATTACATTGAATACTGGAGAAAATGAATGACTCGATCAATAAAAGATTACAGCATATTAAATGACTTGTTTTGAAATTTTTTGTCAACTTTATTTTCTGTGTGAACATTTACTCAGGGCACATTCAATGTACTAATAACAATGCACTGTTAGCTGCAAGAATGATTAAATCTTTCAGCTGTTGTGTGAGTTTTAGAGAATAGAACATAATGGAACAGAATACCATAGAATGGAATAAAAAAGAGCAGGCTTTATTGTCATCACACCAATTGACTAATGAAATTCTAGGTGGAATACTTGCGTCTGAATAAAGATACAAATGTATAAAAAAAATTAAAATACCAAAAGTGTGCTATTAAAAATATGCGCAAATAAGAGACATACTGCATGAAAGACTAATTCTAAAATATAACATTTGTATGAAATGTGCAAATGCAACGGGGTGTAACATACAGTGGGCTTCTACATTTCAGGAAATGCAAGTATGAAAAGTCTTGGTACAAACGGCACATATGATAAATGTACAGACATAAGTGTTAACTTTGCAGGTGGAAGACACACTGAAGTAGATTGAATTATGTCCTCAATATGAACCATATGTGAACAGCTATGGTTAAGTACAGTATATGCCCTGATTATTAGATTGGATACAATTACTTCATCCAACTCTGGGAAATTTCCAAATTATGCAATTATTCCAATTATATAGTACATTTCACATAGATGTTTCCATTCACCTGCAGAACTTGAATGGTAATAAGGATAAAAAATGATTCATTCACTTACTAATCCTGAAGGATCTACAGCTGTTGTGGAAACTTTCAAATACCTTTTTGGGGTTATTTAACCTTGCCTAAGGGATTTATTAACTTTATTAAAATATAACTGTTTAAGAGAAAGGCAAGTATTTTTTTTTTCATTTCTATTTTAAATAAATAAAAAATTACAAAATCTGTACAACTGCTGTTATTTGTCAAACTCCATGGATTTCAATGTCGAACTGATGTTTCGGGAGATAACATTTCCTCTAGGTCTGCACCTTAATAATAGATTATAGGACAAATAACAATAAAAAACACAATTATTAGTTTTTCACTGCAGACAACATGGAACGTTTCTCAGTGCACGGTTTTCTAACATACCAATTATACCGATACACTGATCAAACAGAAATGGCAAGGTTTGGTCAAGATTTACATTTAAGAGTTTTGAAACCTAGATAAGAGCACTAATGTGTGCAAACAATGGCACAAACAGTTTGGATACCACTGCAGTTATTCCAGCCAATACTACTATCCAAATTTAAAACACATTACATCTAGTGCCAACACTAGAGCTAATGTTACGCTAACATTAATGCAAAAGGTACTTCCTATTTTGACAAATTTCCAAATAAAAAGATTTCCCAAAAATTATAGAAATTTAAAAAAATTTCTCTTAATAATTATCAGATTTATTATGATTTGTTTTTACCATTGAAAGAAATATCTCAAAATAAACCAAAATAGAAACATGCCAACATGAATTGCCTGAATTTCTCTAAAGTCATGTAAATTAGTCCCAACAGTGTTAGAGATATCTGACCCTGCTCAAGAACTACTGTGCAGAAAAGCTGGTTTAACTGGGGGCAATTTAGGGTTCAGTGTCTTACCCAAGGACACTTCAACATGTGGACAGTTGGAGCCAGGAGTCAAACTGCCAAATCCTTCAATCACTGGACAACCCACTCCACCAACTGAGTTGCATTGTAACTGTTGGTCTGTTTACTTTTGGCTAAAGATAGTTATTTAGTACCTTATTACTCATCTGAAATGTACTTGAAAGTAGAGTTCTTTTACAAAGCAAACATCTCTAGCAGATTATCTTTACTAATAAGAAGGATTTGGTTGTTTAAACTTAAGTAAGTTTACTCACTGATTTAGTCATCTAACTAAATGTGTTTGAATTGGGAAATGTTCCTTCCACTGTCAACTATTGCTGTGCGATTAAAATGATTTAATACAATTAATTATTACAAGCCCAATAATTAATTCGGTTAATTGTTTTATAGAGCCTGACCACTTGTTTCCACGTTCAGAGCCTGAACGTTCAAAAAATTACACATTTGATCCTGATCTGCATTTTACCCACATTTTTTTCAGTGTATTGATTTTAGTCGTCATTTAACACACAAAGCATTTTAGATCAGTAGATGCTTCTGCTTGCTGGTGTCTGTTTTAGATCTTTGGGGTCGAAAGTAGGCCTAACTGAACTCTACTTGGTTAGGCTCTTTTTTTTTTTTATTCATGAAACCGTTGCTGTCCTTTCAGATTTGCATGTTTTAAGACTCATGATACAACATAAATGGTTAAAAATTCTAAGAGACATTACTTAGTGCACCTATCACAGTAACATGGGAGAAAAACAGGGAATAAGAGCTTTGTGTAAGTTCAAATTGGAAAAAAACACCCTTTGAGTAGTTTCACTTGGTGTGAATGTGATCATGCCATATGATCACACTAACATTACCACATTAAAAGCATTTAATTTGTTTACAAAAATTTCCAATTAAAACTAAAACGTGATAGGATTCAACATCTAAGAAAAGTACAAGCATGAGATTAATCTTTGTCTAAAATATTGACTCTAACGATAACACAAGTCTTCTAAAGTGTTGGGAAATCATTTTGACCTTTTCTGCAGAAAAATACTCAGTATAATTACATATCCCAGTGGACTGAGTTAAATAATATAATGGATTTGGAATTATAATGATTTATGTTGTCACATCAAGTACAAAACCTGAGTGTATGCTGAAAAACACTTTTGTTTGACCTTTCTCAAGCATTTCACCAAGACTGGCAGTATGCTTGCATCACTTTGAAAATAAAACAAATTCATTTTGTCTTTTCAGTGAAGAGTGATGAAAGCTATGCTGGTTTCAGGGGTGTTATTGTAAAGCCCATTCACCAGAATAAAACATCTGCCATCGTACATTACTGTAGAGCAGTTTGGTGTATTTTGAGAATATCTTATTTAATAAGTCTTTTAAGCTGGAAATACAATAAAAACTAATTTTGTCGAATTTTAATTAAAAGTTCAGAGGGTCTTTTTCTCTGCTTTTTAATTACCAAGATTTTGCAAATATGTCACAAACGTGGAAACATAATAGAACTGGGGGAGGTTGCTTGAGTGTGTAATAACTCATCCTGTGCTGTAAATTATGTTCTCTACAATCTACAACAGGGATAGGGAGTCCTGCTCCTGCATGTTTTTAGATGTTTCCCTCTTCCATCACCCCTGTATTACGTCATTACCAGGCTTCTGCATGAGCTGATCATTGATCCAGGTGTGATGGAAGAGGGACACTTCTAAAACATGCAGGATTAGGCTCTCCAGGACCAGAATCACAGACCTCTGATCTAGTACATTGGCTTCCTTTACAGAACTTCACCGCTCTTAATTTTCAAACACAAGTGATAGTTTTAGGCCAGTTTTGATACATTTTAAAGCATAAATTGGATGGCGCCTAAAAGTCGCCTAATATTGACAACTTGCTGTCATTAATTCTTTAATCTAACCTTATTCTTTGTATGTAAATCAAGAATTTCTTCATAGTATGTGACAAATCCAAAACTACAACTGGAAAGAAAACTAAACTGAGAACTGCCACAGTCCCCCATCATGTACCAAATATGTCAAAATGCATGTTGTCCAGACTTTATGTAAGTCAACAGCTTTCATCTTGTGTGAAGTTCTAATACTAATGGACCAGACCACCAGTTTCCAGCCATGTAGGATGTTCTGCTCAAGTGTCAAGACAAAAAATGCTCAGTGTTCCATAATTCATCAATATAGCAGCAAGGACAGATGCAATTTTTTTAAAAGCGTATCTGTAGTGGGACAAATTAACCCCCAGCTAAAGCTTCTAGTTCATACCTAGGATACAGAGTGGCCTAGAGTGGACTTCATTCATTCATTCATCTGCCAAACCCGCTGACTCCTTTTCCCGCAAAATAACACAATTTACAAACATCCACCTACATAGGAGACCAGGAAGTGTAGCTATAAAGGGCAAACTTATCTCATAGATTGTTGTTAACCATGGGCCGACGGCCTACATCGAGGAGGGAATGTGGTACGTACCATTCCGAATTACTTAAGGCTATGTCAAACCCACTGAAATTTCTGACATTTTAATGTCAGAGGGCAAAATAACCCTATAAAGAGGAAAAGGGTATACACATACCTAAATAAATTGAAATCTGATGTTGTTTACGTACAAGAAACATACATAACAGATATTGATCACCAAAAGCTAAAAAGGGACTGGGTAGGAGAAACGTTTTATTCATCATTCAGGTCAAGGTCCAGAGGAACGGCAATTTTGCTGCATAAAAATGTTCCTTTCGTAGCTACAAAAACAATATCTGACCCGTCAGGTAGATATGTTATGGTAAAAGGGCAGATGTATTCAGAAACATGGACACTCATGATTATATATGCACCTAATTTTGATGATCATTTATTTATGCAAGAGGTTTTCTTGCTCGTATCACAGGTACCTGGAACATTGATAGTGGGAGGTGATTTCAATTTTTGTCTGGACACTGTCCTGGATAGATCCTCTGATAGACCTTGTACCCTCACTAAGTCAGCTAGAACAACCATGTCCTTTACGAGTGACCTAAACCAGATTGATGCATGGAGGAAGATGCACCCTCAGGACAGGGACTATTCATTCTCCTCTCACCCTCACAAATGCCACACTCGAATAGATAATTTTCTGACCCCAACTCAAATGCAGCACAGAATCGTAGACATCCAATACCTCCCGAAACTGCTTAGTGATCACTCTCCTCTAGTCCTAACTGTGGCTAACTGTGATAAGATTACTGAAACATACAGATGGAGACTGAAACCAACACTACTTAAACAACCTGAATTTTGCACTTTTATTAAGGAACAGATGGACTTTTTTTATTGTGCAAATTGATAATCCGCTCCTAATGTCTATATATTTTGGGATGCACTAAAGTCCTACCTGAGAGGCCTAATTATATGCTACACCAAAGCCTTAAAGAAGCATAACAGTGAACTTAATGCCCTGGAACTGCAAATACAGACAATTGAGAAAATGCATCAAAGAGCTCCAACCAATG
>JAPTHA010000005.1:35373321-35384585 GCA_029814585.1 Gymnapogon annona | reverse complement strand
CGGACAAACAGCGCCGTTATGCAGGTATGGAACTCTGATCGTATTGTTATTGAGGTTCGAGGACTGCATTTTTCCCTCAAAAATGAGAGAAAACTGATTTCTTGTTTGTTTTTATGTAATTTCACCAATAAGAAAACATAAAAATTAACATTCTAATTACAATTATAATGAACGTTAAACTTAGAACAGGAAAGATGCAATAGCACCATTAAGTAATGATTACCCTGTTAGTGTAGTGGTCCCTATCTCTGCCTGTCACACGGTAGATCTGAGTTTGATTCCCGAGTGGGATTCAAAAATTTTGGAATTTCCCGCTGCGGAAAAAGTAAACATTTAATCGTGAATGCTCATTATGTATTTGTAGCACACTTAGTCGTTTTGATAGTATGCTAATATATTTCATTTACACTTAAAGCCTCTGTTCCCTGCACATAAGACTTATATAAGGATTTTATTTTTTTGCGGTTCCAGAGACTTTTTTTTTTTGGTCCAATATGGCTCTTTGAACATTTTGGGTTGATGACCCCTGGGTTAGACTATTCATATTAGTTGATGGACAGCTTCCTTTATTCCCTTTTGAATGTTTCCCATTAGTTAGCCGAACTATGGGTGTCAAATTTGGTCTAACTAAATTAAACTGTTATGGTCAGACCAGGCTGTGGCTGAGCCACATCCTCAGAGGACTGGTGATCGTCCTTGATCCGGAACACATGGACATGCTGCTCAGCTGTGGCTGATTGCTCTGCTTTTTTCCTGTTTCTCCTACTGTGTCAAAAATCTGGTTTGTGTTTAAGTTCTTTGGTGTCTCGGCTTTGATTTCTTGTGGTCCTTTTTGCCTTGTCGTTGTAGGGTGACTGTGGCTCAATTGTGGTTGAGCGGGTTGTCCAATGGCCGAAGGGTTGGCGGTTCGAATCCTGGCTCTGACTGTCCACATGTTGAACTGTCCTTGAGCAAGACACTGAACCCTCAATTGCTCCCAGTGGAGCCTGGCATGGTGTAGCAGCCATCCACTGGTGGGTGAATGTGAGGCTAATGCGAAGCGCTTTGAGTGCCTTAAATGTGTAGAAAAGCGCTATAGAAATGCAGTCCATTTACCATTTATTGTAGCCCTGTGTGTTCATGCTTTGGTTTGTTGATTCGTTGTTTGGTTTAGTTTGTGTGCTGGTTTTGTTAATAAATGTTCTATATTCCTCTTCAATCTCAATCAACTGATTGAAGGGGATTTTTGTCCAACCCTAACATAAACACTCATCATAATGATTTAAACTACTGCTTAAACCAACTTCTACAGACTAAAGTGGACTAATGTTAAATAACTCTGCTTGACCCAATCAGTGCGTTTTAAAAAAGCACATGGGTCTATTAATCGACACCTATGTTATGTAATCATTTATTGAAGATCCATGTGATTCTTCAGAAAGTCTGATCGGGCATCAGTGCTATAAGATCGTCAGATGGTCATTCCTAATTTGGACCACTGAGGTGTGGCCTCTATCTAGGCCTCTAACTCATACTATGAAAACCACAGTGAGATCAGTGTCTGAATTTTTACTCTCATACTAAATCCCATAATTCACCAATACTGGAATCAGTGATATGTTCTCTCACTTGCACTTTAAGGGACAGGCTGCCTTTTCGTCAACCAAGCATTAGCCTGCCTTCATTACATGTGCTGGATTTGTGTCAAGGTTAAGGTGTGTCCTTGAGAATCCATCTTCTATATGGAGCTGGAATGTGCATGTGGGCTGCTGCCCCATGCTGCTGGTTAAGTCACGTTATGTAATGAGCTTCCACTGCTCCCTATGGACTTAATGTCATTATATAAATGCATTACCTGAACCCCCACCCCCACCTCTCGTTCTCATTCGTTGAGCTTTGTGCATCTCTGAACAGGCCATTAGAAATGGATTATAGGACGTTTTCCTATGAGAACACCACTCCTGACGACCTACTGCCATTCCTTTTGAAGTGGACTAATACATATCAGTGAAGGCATAATCACTCCACTGCTCAGGTCAATAATCTGTAGGCACTGAGTGCTGGTGAGTAATACCTGTTCGGCAGGACAAGTGCAGGCACGTTTCAGTGGAATAAAAATAGTCCCGTCCTCCAGCAACCAACCGGCTAATATCACTTTATTCATGAAAGACTGCTGCCACGTTACACCACTAACGGTTATTAAAACATAAAACCAAAATTTAGTAACTGACAGTATTTAAACCCAAAGATGTAGAAACTGGAGCATGTTTATGCCCTTGATGAGATCATGTTTTGATGAGAACACAAAGTGGTGAGGAGCAGAACTGTGATGCTCAGCAGAATTTGTCAGTGTGGTACTGGTACGTGTACCTGCCACATGGTTTCCTCAGGCTGGCGTGGTAGTATGTCAGCAGACCCGGTGCCATGACATTCACGGGGCAGCCTCCACTATAGTCCTCCTTAGCCCAGTCCTGCAGAACAGCACGGATAAGAGCTTGGATACAAAGACAGCATTGCGTAATCCTCAAAGACTCCCTCTGCAAAACACGGAGCAGGAGGACTTACTTTGTCTTGGGAATTCTCCAATTTTTGTAATTTCTTTTAAATTGTAAATTCCATTTTGAAATGTTTCCTGGTTTTGTGCCTGAGTGCTTACAAAAGAAAGACTAATTGCTGCACTATAGTCTATAGCAGCGTTTTTCAACCACTGTGCCGCGGCACACTAGTGTGCCGTGAGAGACCGTCAGGTGTGCCATGAGAAATTATCCAATTTCACCCAATATTCAGGGGTGCCCATTACATTGATTGTGATCTACCAGTAGATCATGAAGGTATTGTGTGTAGATAGCATGACATTAAAATGTAGGTATCAGCCTATTATCCTGGAGTGAATTAAATTTGTCTTTTGATTGACTGTTGATCAGACCAATCACTGAGCATACGCGCATAACCATGAGTTATAGCAAGCCAGTGAGTTGACCGGTGCAGACGGGACCTGGACGTAGACCCATGACCAGACGCTGATGCGTGCGGACCTGACCATGCTGGTCCGTGCAGGTCAGACCTGGGTCTGTGCCTGAGCCTGGTCCGTGCAGGTCTGGTGGATGTCATGTATAAACCTGTGACTGATCGTTGTCATTTCCTTTTGATTCTCTGCTGGCATTTCGCGGAAAAACGTAAATATTCTTACGTCGCTGTGTCGGCAGGAAGTGGTTCAATCATCGCAAAAAATCACACAACATTTTTACAGATTTTAGATCTCAGTGACGCCAGGTTAAAAGACACAGGGTTGATTAATTGAAAATGAGTGAACTGTTAAGTGAACTGGCTGGATAGCTCAGTCGGTAAGGCACTAGGCTGGTGCACAGGAGACCTAGGTTTGATTCCTGGGATGAGTGTCCGGTGGGTTGTGTCAAGAAGGGCATCTGATGTATTATGTTTTATTATATATAATAATTTTATAATAATAAAAGATAATTAAATTTTTTTGTGTTGATTTGATTCCTATTCAAGACACTTTGATAAGAATGACTATATTGTCAATATAGGTGGATATAGAGTATAATTTTTAACATTTTTGGTTTGGTTTTAATAAAAAAATGTACCGTGGCTCAAAAAAGGTTGAAAAACACTGTTCTATAGCTATAGTTACACATACAATACAATAAAAATGACTTTCTGTACAAATGCTAAATGAAATTTAGAGATTTGTGACTAAGTTGTGATTAAGCAGTGGTGGACCCGCAAGGCCTTCTCTGTTGGCCTGAATATAATCAGGAATATATATGTTTTTATATATTTTTTCCACAAATATGTATTAAATCATTCCCCATGGTCTATATACTCTTCATTTCATAGCTTTCCTAAGTTGGTTGCTCAGCTTCCAGCCCCAGGTGGAGATTTGGAGGGCTGGAAGCTCCAATCATTATTCACTATAATGTGTTGCCAGAGTCCGAAATTTGCCTCTTGGCCTTCAGAACCGACAGTGCTGGTGCATGGTAGCTTAACGTGAATGAGAACGGACCTGTGGCATTAACCAATGATAAACAACATTTGTGTAGCGCGGCAAGTTGTTTTTTTCAACCCACAATAGCTGAAGGAGGCGAAGGTATTGTTTTGGTCACAGATTTAATTACAACACCATTCTCTAGAAAAACTTTTAAAGAAAAGCTAGACACTGTAAAGAGAGGCCAGCCAACCGTTAGCAAGTATGACTCAGCAGGAAAAAGGATTTATCCAACGTGTTGTATGTGTTTTGGTCTAAATACATCATGTGTAGAGCCATGGATCAGAATTATGGTTTTAAGAGGTGGATTAAGTCAAGTAGGGCATCACTGGAGGCACAGGTCTGAAATGCACAGCCCGCCATTGTGTTTAGCTCACTTATGTTGTTGTGCAATCCTGCAACTCTGCCCTTTCTTTCCAAATTCAGTCACTTCAGGTACCAGAAAGCACATATGAAGACAATGACCAAAACACAAGTTTATTGGTTTCAAAATGCAATTTCAGAAACCAAAGGTTGATGTCACGGTTGCTGTTCTTATGATAGAAACATTTATCTTATTGGATCAATATCCATGTAAACACTTAAACTGGAATTCAGAGCACGGAGTGAATACTTATTGTTTTGTTTTGTTTTTCTCACCACCACCGTGGCAGGAGTTCATAAACAGATAAACCATCCCGTCACGTTCATCTTGCTGTGCTTAACATCTTACAGTAGATAATTTCCTAAAGTTATTGATTTGTCCAATTACTCTGATACAATATAATCACATACATTTGAGAATCTATAACAGAAGTGTAGTTTAAATTCATCTCTTTCTCTAAATTTACGTTTATACTAAGATCAACCATAGAACATGGAGCAGGATATAATCAGAACATGAAAATGCATTGAACATCTCAGGCAGTCGGATACATATATAAATAAATTAGCATAAACTTTAATTAAGAAAGTCATACTCATAAGGATAGAGTGAATTCAGGTCAGTTATGTCTCCTGATACTTTAGATCCAGATTGTCATTTTTTCCCCTCTCTCTCTAAATTATTAAGCTCTGACTTGTAATTTCACTGAAATTCTGTTCCCTTTGAGGCTTTTTGTCAACAAAGTAAACTTGTGCCGTTCCCCTTTCCATCCTTGCTCCAAAATTCCTCGAGGCAATTTTCTTTGCCATTTTACCTTTCAATGGTGAAAAGTGAAAAAAGCTGTCGCGGGACTAAAATCATAGATCTAAATGACTAATGTGCTGCTTTTCAGTCTACTAATGCTTGCCGTACATCATGCAGTGGAGAAGGTCTTATAAAGCATGATGTTCTGCTGCTTGTAATATATTTTTTATCACAAGCGTTGCATGTGTGTGTGTGCAGCATGTTTTACACCAGTGTTTATAATGGATTGCTGTACCTTCATATGGAAGTGCTGTGCTCCACCTTCCTCGAGGCCTGACTCTTAGGGAATTATTTTAATGTGTTTGATTTGTTTGTCTTCTGTGAGACATGGACATTTTAAGAAATGAGCTTCTATTTTGGAAATGAATACTAAGGGGCATGGGTTTTCCACGCCACATATGTCCAGAACAGCCACATTCAATGTCACCTTTCTCTACCCGGTGCATAGGCATTGTTCCCTGTCCTGGCCTCAAGCTCTTCACTGTGTTTCTAAAAGCTGCGTCTTTGTCATTAGTTTAGTTTATTTCAACCCAAACCCCAGAATAAATGTTGTTGCAGGTGCACAATGTACATAGTGTCAAAGGATCAACAACTATTTTGGTCACTGTATTTGGGGCTAGAGGTGGATGTGTTGGATAGGAGAGAATAGAGTTTTCATTCCAAAAAATGTATACCTGTTACATCTGAAGGCATCAAAGTGCTCATTTTGGATCCAGAAAATGTTGTTTTTCCATGTTATCAGTGCATCTCCACCAACTATCTCAGAAATTGTTTGGCTAAATGTTCAGAAATTTGCCACAAACATTCACTTGGGATGCAAGGACCATATAATGATCATTTGGCTGAAACATTGTGTTGGACTGGACAGACTGGATTGATGAACTTGGCAACCTGATCTCTCTTAAAAAAAACTAATTTCTCTATTACTTAAGTCCTTTCCTTTTCCACAACTTTCAAAATGAAGATCAACATTTTGCCTCAAATTGAAGCGTTATTGTTTGAGCTCATTAACCACCTGCCACTGAACTACTTACTTTCTCTTCATAGTGAATAAAAGCTGCAGCTTCGGGGCCTAGGTAATTAACCAAACTGGAGAGCACAGCTTTTCTCCTCTCTCCAACCTGCAAACAGAATAAAATACCCATCAGAACATGATGCTTACATTATACTTACTCGTCGCTGTCCAAAGTACAACCGCTGCACTGCCAATGCATGTGGTATTTCAACTCCAACAGTTCACATCATGCACAGGAAGTCTGAGTCAATTTGAATAATTCAAGCCTGGTCAGCACATGCTGCTGGTCGTACAGAAGCACACAGTGAGTTATGAAGTGAGAAGTGTGGCCTCGGGACCAAAAGGACACATCACCATAAAACAGTCTGACAGATGCTACAGAGCTGTCCAAGACTCCTCATCTACATGTCACTTCTCTTCTGCTCCCAGCGTCCCCTCTTAGTCATTGTGGAGAATCCAAGCTCACAGGAAGTTCCTCCATTTCTTTACAAAAGGACAAAGCGGGAATAGAACGATGGTTCCAAACACATTCAGATGAGGAATTTATTGAAAATCCATGTTAATTTTCTGCAAGAGTGATGAAGGTTATGAAACAATGTGGGGGGGAAAAGGGGATTTTGACAAGAAGGGAAGTGGCAACTATGAAGCTATGGGCTGATAGAGATTTTGAAAGAAACTGAGAACGACAGCTTTGTATTTGCTCATTTACTGTCCTTTAACCCCCTTTTGTGCATTCTGAGTGAGGTGTTTCAGGAATGTCCAGCCAGTCACAGACCAGAACTAGGATGTGTTAGAGGAACAGTATTTTTAGCAAAGGGATTCAGGAAGTGCTTGCTGGTTTTTTGGATCATTAATCTGCTTGATTCACACATCAAATACATCACATGTCATTTCTGTATTTGGTTTCCAGAAGCACTCTAAAGTACAACCCAAGTGCCATTACTAACAGTTGCATAGCTTCCATTACAACAAAGGGAAAAATACTACTGACTTTCATTGGCTGCCTGGTGAAGGGGTTGGTGACTCTGGAGGCAGAGCCTACAGTAAGGCATGCTCTGCCTCAGTCATTAACATTAACCAACCAGCCAGAGGCTCAGAGCCACAGTTTTTACTGTGTCACTACAAAGAGCCACATCATACACATGGACACACATGAACTGAACCAATACCTTCACTTCCCCTCACTCTCTTACTCTGACACACAGAGACCTCTACTCTGACACATTTACAGTAAATGTCACATATCAACATGATAATGACAAAAACTGACTCCCACAAAACTAAGACCAAGGGTCAGTCATCTTCAACAATGACCACTGTGTGCACTGTCACACACACACTCTCGCACACACACACACACTCAATTCAATGCTCAGTTCATGTCTACAAAAAATAGATTGTTTTTTTTCTATTAAAGTACACACTTTCTCAAAGTTTACACCTTTCAAATGATTTTCAAAATGTATATCCTTCCATTTAAGATGTAATGCACTGAAATTGAATCCACTACATTTTAATATGAACAAACATTTCCAGGCTCACATTCAGATGTATCAAGACTGAAATGACCATGGAAGTGTGCACTGCTCTACGCCAACTTCATAGCTGGCATACGCATTTTTCTAGTGCTTTTGATCCATTGGCGACACTTAGAGGTGATGATGGAAATTGTTAATAATGTGTATGAGGTCATTCATCAGAGTAAGGTGCACATCAGGGATGCACAGATGAACAATTAACACACCGGCATGCCATCCCGGGTAATACTTCCCCCCACCACAAGAACTCATGAATGTGCCTGCGGCGGGATGGAGAATCGGTCGGGATCGATCTGCCCAGAGGGTCCGTGACGTGAGGCTGGAACTGCGTGTTCCCCCATCTTCTGCTGCCTCATTGCCTTGGAAAATATTAAATTGTCAATTAAACAGTCCTAGTCTTTGGTTTCCTCTTTGATATCCTGGCATGAACCTTTATTTTGAGTATCTGTGAACAGACTATTGAATGACCTGTATAATGAATATATTTGAGTTTCACAAATGCAAAATATATATCTACCACACAAACACACACATACAAATGCAAACAAAGCAATCTGTTCAATATTTTATTCCACAATCCAATGATAATTGATAGGTAGGGAATGAGATCATTAAGTATCAATAATGTGACCACTGTTATAAAATGTTCATCCTTACACCTCGGTGTCCCCCCCAGAGGAATTAGAGGAGGTTTTGGGGATGGCAACAATGAAACCACATAGAAACACTGGCCATTACTTGAAGAAGGTCATGTCATTGTTGGCTGATAGTGGACGGACCTTATTATGAATGCAACCCATATATTGCTCTGTGTGACAAGGGTTGCCACATAAAACAAGCAAAAGAAATAAGTTAAAATATTTCAATCCAACCATTACTCAAATGAATAATTATCTTTATGAAACATGAACACTCTGTCATTGTAATCTTAAAATTCACTTTCACACACAAGTGTGTGTGCGTCTCTGGTGTATGTACTATATGTAAAGTATTGTTTGTCATGGTCTATTGTTGTAGATAACGTATGTAGCTTGTCTAAAATGCCAAAACAGTACAATAAAGAGATAGAATTGTTTGTGTCAGGTGAAACCAATGTGACAAAATAAAAATAAAAGAGCAATGTAAGTTAAATAAATCCAGAAGAATGTTGGTCTAGCAGTGTCTTGACTACTGACCACTGTATGTGATATGGAAAAAAAAAAGACGTGAAATATATTCCTAAAAGATTAAATGTATTCAACTGTGTTCACACTTGCCTCCTCACTCCTTAATTTTTCCTTTAGATTATGATCCAAGCAGTTTTCAAAGTTATCATATAATTAAGCCACATAGAATTTTAAGACTTTAGATAATGATGAGCCTCTATAATTGATTTAATGAGCTGTGATGCCAGGAGAGGCCTTAGTTTTAAAACAGGACGTATACCGCTAATGTAATTTTATGCCTGTCCACATTTTCAGCCTATCGTGTACATCGACTGGTATATGATATTGGCTTAAAAGCCATTACAAGACTTCAAATGATGATGAATGAAAAGTACTTTGCTAATTCATCACTTATAAATTCATATATCATATGAGATCATAACGAATCCTGAGGAAAAGTCAAAGAGAGCAACAACGCTACAGACAATCTACATAATTACTGATTGGCATGTGTGTCTACATTCACTTATTACCTCCTTGGACGTCCACTGAGACGCATCCTGGCCAGCAATGAAGCCCACCAAAGCTGCACTACCGCGGGTGGTTGTGGCATCAAATGTGACGGAGAAAGGACACCCGGTGGAAGAAGCTGCAACTATTTCCCCTGAGAATCCTTTCTCCTTCCAAAAAGCCTGTGAAGACAGAGACTATTCATTTATTGCAACCAATTCAGCAGAGTATTATATAACATTCTGTATTTGTGAAAGCCAAAGGTTCATGTCATGTCAATATTTAAGGGTTATGTTGTTTTCTAGTGACATGTACACCAATCAGTCATAACATTCTCACTACTACCAGGCCAAGTGTCTGTTCTGCACAGCTTTGCATAGCTCCGCCACTCTCTATCCCGTATCCAGTTAAAAGTGCATGCACTGACGCATGGTAGGCCTGCTAGCTGGGCCCAGTGAAGCCAAACTTAATGCTGATTGGTTCATGCCACAGATCCATACTCATTCACTTTAACCTACCATGCGCCAGCAGATTTTGGACCCTGGCAACACATGATACTGAATAATGATTGGATAAAAACTCTAACATAAACCCCTACCTCCAAATCTCCACCTTGGGCTGGAAGCTGAGCAACCGACTTAGGAAAGCTATGAAATGAGGAGTATAGACCATGGGGAATAATTTAATACATATTTGAGGAAAAAAATATATTCCTGATTAGTTGGTGGGTGGAGGATCTGTTTAGGCCAGCAGAGAAGACCTGGCTGGCCTTGAAGGTCTACCACTGTCTGAAGGTGTGTGTGTGGTATCTGGACCAAGACCTTAACAGCAGATCCATGAAGTTCAGGAAGTAGTAAGGTGGACCTGCATGGACCAAATTTATTTGTCCAACACAAAGACCCCCAGGAGATACTTTGACCCAGTCTTCACCGTTACAATACAGAGCTGGTCCAAGTAGCTCGCTTCCTTATGTTGATTATTTTGCTGCTTCAGCACATCAGCTTTAACGACTAAATATACACTTACTGCATCATACTGTATATCCAACCCAGTGACAAGTCCCAGTAGAATTAAATAATCAGTATTTATACAACCTCATATCAATATTACATTGGAGTGGTGTTATTATATTTGTGGTTATATTATTAGATTAGATTATTATATTCCTTTTGTCTCTTTCAGACATTATGTCTTTAATTAAATGGGCAAACCTTGGATGAACAAGGCGTCTGAGTCTGAGGGAACGTAATACTGCCTTCAAATCTGGTGATGCGGTGGCTCTCAGGTCAGCGAGAGCCATTCTGAACTGGGACATCAGGGTTGCAAAACGTGCCCACAGTCAGAAGATCCAAGGTTTCTTCAATGACTCTGGAAACACCTAACAACTATGGCAGGGATCCAGTCTGTCACCGACTACAATGCGCCCCCCCCCCCCTTGTCCAGATAACATCCATTTCCTCAATGTGCTTAGTGACTTCAATGGAAGATTTGAGGATCTGAAGAAGACACCGGCAAGGAAATCCACCCCCCACCCCGATGTTCAGGTCCTCAGGCTCGAAAGTGCTGCGGTGCGGAAAGCTCTGAGTAAGGTCCATGCACGTAAAGATGCAGGCCCTGACAACATTCCAGGACGACTGATCAAGGAGTGTGCTGACCAGCTAGCTTAAGTGTTCACTGACATCTTCAACACATCACTGAACCAGGTTCCAAAGTCTTCCACCATCACATTGCCTTAACGACCTTCGGTCTTACACCGTGTAAGAGGAACAACCAGCTCCTGAACATCGATAAGACTAATGAGATTATCACTGATTTCAGGAGGTCTGGGCCCAGTCACCCCCCACTCTTCATCAATGACACTGCAGTGGAGGTTGTCAGTAGCACCAGGTTCCTGGGGGTGCAC
>JAPTHA010000005.1:35337240-35358510 GCA_029814585.1 Gymnapogon annona | reverse complement strand
CCCCCCCCCCCCCCCCCCCCCCCCCCCCCCCCCCCCCCCCCCCCCCCCCCCCCCCCCCCCCCCCCCCCCCCCACAACCTGACTTAAGTAATAAAGCAAGTAACTTCTGAAGAAATGTATAGCAATAAGCAAAAAACCCCATAAGGGCTTGTGGAGTGGCTCCTAATAGGAGACTTTCCATTTAATGACCAACTGGTTACAGAGCTAAAGACGAAGTAATTACAGGATGTAAATGCATAAATAATGAATACAAAATTGAAACAGGCAATTACGATGTTCCCCTACTTTAATGGTTGGCTTCAGCTCACTGTAATTTTATAAAGTGACATCTTTATCTGACAGCCAACGGAGAGAAGGAAATTTCTTAGGGGCCCTTAATTTGTATCGTTGGATTAGGGGGTTTAAGTGGAAATGGTGTCGATCAGGGGTCAGGAACCTGTGGCACAGGAGCCAGTTGTGGCTCTTTGGAGGATTGCATCTGGCTTGCAGATAAGTTGAAAAGGTCAACAAAGGGGGAGGACTTATTCAAGTCTTTCACAGAGTTCATTAAAGAAAAAAAATACTGATGTATAAAGTTATTGTGGCATGCACTTAATGGTACTCTGTGTGTTTTGTTTATTGTTGGTCCACTCCAGTACAACAATGTTATTAAAATGAATATTTTTTGTCTCATTCTGTTCACTTATTATTATTATTATTTTATTTATTTATTTTTGTCATTGTACCTTTTTTTGTGTTTGTTTGTGTCCCTTGTGTGTGTGTGTGTGTGTGTGTATTTTCAGTTATTTTTTGCCTCAATTTTTTTTTTTTGTCTGTTGTCTCTGATCTTGTCCTTGTGTGTTGTGAATGTCCTCTTGTAGTGTATGAATAGGACTGTAATATTGTCTAATGAAAAATAAAATACTGTGAAAAAATTATCCATTAAGAGACTTATTATTATGAATTCTTGGTCTTACTTGAAAATGCACTAGTTTAATTGTATTCAGTGTTTAAAAAATATTATATGGCTCTCACAGAAATATATTTTTAAATATTTGACTTTAATGGCTCTCTCTGCCAAAAAGATTCCTGACCCCTGGTGTAGATCAAAAGTAGAGCATTAGTGATTGATTAGTTGGGATTATATTTTTGCAGATTTGATGTTCAGGATTCTGTTTTTCTGACAACACAACTATAAATAACCTCTTTTTTTTGGCTATTTTTTCAGTATAAGGACAAATGATATATTGTAAATATACAGTAACAGGACACAAAAAGACACAAAAAGTCTTAATTCCCACTCTGAGGCTTGCTTTATCGTGTGCTATTTAATTTATTTATTTTTAATTTCTCTAAAACCTGGTTTCATTCAAACTTTCTGTTTCTTCTGAGCAGCCAGAAGAAGTAGGGCTTACTCATTTTTCTTTCCGTTTGCTAGGATGCAGGGAGGCCAGTAATGACGTGTTTGCCACTTTCAGCTTCCCACTGCTGACCAGAACGAATGTCACATCAGCCCACTGTTAAACTTTTGAGCCATAACTCTAGTTCTGCTTCAAGATCCAATCCAAGCAGTTCCACAGGTCAGGGCCTAGATTTACTCTGGCTGTAGTGACAGCCACACCCCATAGCCAAAGAGTTAAAGGAAATCATATTTATCTGCAGGGACGCAGAGGTGGTCACATTGGACCGACATAATGAGCTAAAATCACATTTGCTTTCTGCATCAGCAAGGATTTAATTTAGCGCCTCGACGGAGGCGGGAGATGCACACTGACCTGCTAAATGAGGGGGGCAGGTGACAATCACGGCTCTGCACAAGTAGGAGCTGGTTGCAGTCTTCACCCTTGCCCACTCGCCGTCCTGTTGGAATGTGCAAAACACAAACACAGATGCATTGAATCAATCTGTTGGCAGCGTACATCCTGTCTGGTGCAGTGGAGCTTTTCAGAAGTGTCATTTCCTTACTTGTTTTGGGAATAATTCCCTTCAGATTCAGTGTGCGCCAGTCCTGCAAATTAAATGAACAGGACTATTGGTGTCTTTGCGGTATGTGACCCTACACCTTCCTGAACACAGAGGTCGGGGAGGTCCATGTCTGAGATTGCATTACATTTTTAAAAACTGACTTTCTGAGCTAAAATTGACATTTCTGCATAACACTCACAATATTCATACATATATTAAATAATTCACTTATGCATAAGGTGTAGTCAGCATTTCATGACTTGTATGCCAAAGAAGGCTGTTTATTTAAATCATGTTAAATCGATTGATAATTGATAACTCAGCTCACAGATCAAGTTTATTTTGCAAGATCCACTCTACCAAAGCTGGAAACACAGGCTAGATATAGATGCATAAGCTTTACTTATAGTTTCGTAGTGGACTGTTTACATATTGTGATGTTTCACTGACACGAAGGCTTGGAAAATATCCTCCACCTCAGGGTATTAGAAAGATAAACAGCCCTGTTGCCCAAATGTAATCTAATGCCAAGCCTTTGATTGGTGACAACACTCTACTAAAGATTTTGGGTCAATTTCCCAGACGTGACAATCAAAGTTTCTCCCACTGCACAACATTACCATACAACAAACAACGCTCCGGTCTTCTGAGAGTGTTCAACATGTCATGTATGAGACCTTGAACTTGTATTCATTCATTTGGATTTACTTTACATAAAAGTCCTCCGCAACCGTTACATCCCACAGTTCATCTGTGGATTAAGGTTGTTATAGAAACTCAAGGGTGGTTTTTCTTTTTGTAATCACAGCTCTTCCACCTTAAACAGAGGCTTTAATGTTTCAACTCTGTATTCACTCTGATTTTCTTTCCTGAACTTACACTGTTCTATCTGTTGATTTGTGTGTTAGTGATTGTAGCGCCTTAGAGTTACTTGGCCAGTGGACCAGGAGCTGTTCATAGACCGTATCTGTGAACAGGAGGATGCATGTGTTTGACTGTGGGTAAGTGTGGGTCATAGATATATCTTGGATGTGTGGCAGGCTGCTTTGACATTCCACATAATCGACCGATGAGAGAGGGATATTCTTTAGTCAAAAGATTGTTTCCATCAACAAAAAAAATAAAAGACGAAGAACAAGGAAAATGAATCCAATGTTGTCATTGAAGGTACTGAAAATATAGTTGTAATAATGAAAAAAATATTTTCACACTCACGACTCATATTTTGACCTTCATGTCAAGACATTGAAAAGGAAAAGGAGATGAGCTTAAATACTAAAGAATCTCATCTCTTGGTACAATGTGATGGTCAATTCAGCTGTTCCTTTAAAACAGCTTAAAAGGGGGAACGCTCCATTATTCAATGCACACAGAAGGGAACAGTTCTGGGTCCCAGAACAGAGTAGTACCAAGGAACACACCTGGCCTTGAACTGAATGCCAATGTGTTGTTTCTTTGTAAAACAGCCGTGTAGCAACAGACTAGATGTTCCTCCACAATGGACTGAAAGCACTTCTCAAAACACCACAATGTAACCAGTGAATGTAACTAATTCTTTGCAAGCAGTGTTTACACTGATACATGGATGTTTACATTCCAATTCATACAGTATATCTCTTATTTACTCTTGTTTTCAATTTAATTGAATTGAATATGTCTTTATTAGTCCCCAGAGGGGAAATTTCACAACAGCAGCTTAATACAAAGTACAAAAAAGAACAGAACAGAACAGATACACAACAAACTGAAATCCTGCATAATATGGACAACAAAGACAGTATACATGATTGAAGTCCCAGAGATGATAATGATAACAAGGGACTGAATGCGTCCTTCGGAGAGAGAAACGGCAGTGAAAGGGTCCGCAGTCACCATTAGCATAGCGCTCTCAGCTGCTAACCACTAACAGTTCAAACGTAAACGTCTTTAAACTGCAAACACAATCCACATCCGAAGATCACTCACTCACACGCCGCTCCACCCCCCCTTCTTTGGGCGCTGTCACCAGTGGAAAAAAACAACCCCCCCCAAGAATGTCATACAGCTAGCGGTGGAAAAAACAACCAAGAAACGAAAGAGTCCCATGGAGTCCGGTGGAGTCTTATTATCCAGAATGTCGTACAGCTAGTACAGCTAGCAGCTAGCTAGCTAGCACACCCATGCTGATTCCCAAAGCCGTTAAGTCTCCATCACGATGGAAGACGGTTGGTAGAAACGGTTAAGTAGCTCAAACATTACACACACAAACCGATGGAGACCCGGCTTGTACGCCGATGTACCATCACATAAATCCACCTCTGGTATACACGACGCTAGCACTGCGCCCGCTGCCTAATACTGTAGACACATGGGTCCTCTCCGGTGTACACCGCTGTTGTTCATCTCAGCTGTAGACATACACTGGCTCGCGAACCCACGATGGATGGAGATCCGGGATTTTGTGAACGTAGCAAAAGAAGCAGCCACTTCCTCACAAAAAACTTCAAAAATGATACATGTCCATGTTGTACAGGAGTCCAATTAATATGACCACAAGAGTCAGGCAGAAAAACTTAAAAGTAGGAGAAAGTTACGGAGCTGCTGTAACAGGCAGCCACGAGGAGGGCATCATCTTTCCTTAAATTGAACATTATTTTATGATTTTAATATGTCTGTATCTTATTGTGTTGTTATTTAGATGTAAGTGCATTGTCCCTGGTGGAGATCACCTCCAATTTTATTATTGCATTCTATTTAATTTTCCAAAATGTTAAAAAAAATATATAAAACTACCGAAATATCTGTTGGCCATATATACCAAATCGGTGATGAAATAAGTTTCATTGGACGGGTTTGTAAATTTTGTAGACAAGTGATGAGGACATTTTCATACCTGGTCTATTGCCACTGCATTCATTTGGAAGGCCTTGCTTTCACACAGCATTTTAACAATGCATACATGTTCTACATCCTCATATGTATCTGCTGTGACACTTCAACTGATATGTTGTTGGATGTATGTTGTTAATTCTGCCTCTCTTTTTTTTTTAGCTTATTCTGTTTTCCCTTCAGTTTATTTTTGGCAGTGTTTAGTCTGGCCTATCTTTCTGTAACTGGTCGCTAAGTCTAAAATACCCATGAGATCATCTGAACTACCACTTGTAGTAGGCACCATGATCCAGTGTGCAGATTCACAGCTGAGGAGTCTAGATGAGCAATCTCTTTTCTTTTGAGCAACATTTGTCATAATTGTAAACATAACATGAGAACAAAAAGTGCCTGAGTGGGCGCGTTGGCTGGTGCGGTCATGTGTCATGAGTTAGAATCGGTGATGTCTCCACATGACTACACTGAACAAAACCAACTCTCTTATAGAGTCACTGATGTTGGTCAGTGAAAAGTAACATCCCAGAACACAAAGAAATGGAACCTAGATTACATCAGCTTCGATAAATTGGACTATGTTGAAGAAAGCCTGAATGTATCTATTTTTTGTTCTAGTTTTAGTATTTGTTGTACAGAAATTGGATTAGGTTTAGCTGTCACATATTACATTGGAAAGTGCTCCAGAGTTTGGAGCTAAAAAACAAAAAGCTCTGTGTCTGCTATGGGTATCCCTCCCATTAATCAGTGTTATATAAACCTGGAAACAAAGGGAGTAAATATGCTTTGCAAAGAGGAGGTGCACTGGGTAAAGGTGCATGCAGCCTTCTTGGCCTCTCCGACGTAGAGAAGAAAGACAGTGAGGCGGAACAGACAGTGGCTTCACAGGAGACGGCCTGTTTCCCCACTGAGGAAGCTGTTATCTCTGTGTCGCGCCTCATCAATCCCTGAGTGAGACGTTACTGTATCGTACCTGCCATATGGCCGTCACAGCACAACCCAGCCGGACATTCTTCCACCCAATTCGATCTGCCAGACGCTCTGAAAGCTGTTGGGTGCCTCCCTGTGGAGACACGGATATTACATGATAAGACGGCATTAAAACCCATGAGGGAGCTAAACTTAAAGGGCTATTTCTGTCAAATTGCAGGGAATTAAAGATGGCCACTGCACAGCTACAGCACTGTGTGGAAAATAGGATGAAGCATGTAGCTTGCGAAGCATGAAATTGTTTTAAAAAGAAAAGGGGTTAAATGGTTCATAAGAAGAAAAAAGATAAGATAAAATAAGATGTTGAAATATCTGAGAATATAGAAGTCTACTTAGTGAAAAAAGGAATTAAGAAAGGGAATTCGTTCAATATTTTTTAAATGTTTGTGTAGTTATTTTGAACATTTGACATCTTAAATATTATAATGTAGCGTGTGTCTCTTATGACATGTTTAAGAGCGCCCACATTTTTAATTTGAGGACTAATTCTAGGGTGTCCTATTACAAAATGTATTTGTTGTTGATTTTCATATCTGCATGTAAAAAAATTGGAATAAAGTATATGGGAAGCCAATCTCATACGAGTATTAGTGTGGCTCCAAAACAATAATACATCCGACCACCACTCTGCCAGACAGTTGTCCTGAATGTGTTTTTCTTGTAAATAATTTTTTCTCTGTAGAAGAAAAAGGTTGAGGTTCTGTAACCGTAGGACCAGATGTTTGTTTTTTTGTTTTTTTTTTAATTATGTTGTGATGTATATAACCATGGAAAACAAGGAGGATGTAGTTTCTTTTTTTTTTCTTTTCTTTTTTTAAAACAGTAGCTTTGTACCTTTATCTTGGACTCCTGAGCACAACCTGGACTGCTCTCCAGCAGTTGTAACACCCCTCCAGCTGCAGCAGAATACATGAGGAAGAACAGCAAAGACATCTGGGATGGCTCCATGCCAAACACAGACCTGCTGGCCACTCCCATCTCCTCTTTAAGTTCTGCCAGAGAAGATATATAGGAGTACATATCTATTGTCCAGAGACAGCCTAGTTAAAGGACAGATGAAAGGATGTACAGAACTTCTACAATAATACTTCTTTGTGTTTTCGCCTGCAGGAAATAAAACCACTACAATGTTAAATTATTGATTCAACATAAAATGCTCGGAAAATGAAGTGGATATGAAGTGGGAGGATTTGTTACAAAAGTGTACCCTGGGGGCATGTGTTTTTCACACATTTATGTAATGACAATAGATTTCAATTTTACAACTAGAATTTGCTGCTGGGAAAATGCTTAATAATAATAGTGATATGTTTTGTTAGGAGAAAGTCGAGTCAGTTGTTAATTTGTTGCTCGAAACCCTATTTTTTACACGGACTTGACTCTGCGTTTTCATTTCAGATTTCTTGATGTTTAAACATAATTTATGGTGTTTTAATGGCTGAAGGAAAATATTTGAATAACATCTTCATTTGGGCTTAAAAAAAGCACACATAGACAGTTAAAGCTCCAGTCGACAGCATATTTTTATACCTCTAGGCAGATGGGAATAACCTTATTCAAATTTTGGTGCTCTAGGATGAAACTATTTTGTTGTACTTCTGTTTTAATCTGGTTTCAGGCTTTAACAGTTTGACCAATCACAGTCAAAAGATTATAGGGACAACTTGAAGCAACCAATCATTGTCAACCATGGTTTAAACCATCCTCTAATCCTCTCCACGATTTATAGCTTTAAATCTCAGCCCTTCCTACCTCGGACAAAAATTCATGAATCAACATTTAACAGCTCAACACATCCTTTCCTTGTCTTGAAGTCATCTTTTTAATTAAATACTAGTCAAATTTGAAATGTGTAACCACTGTATCATCTGATATTTTCAGGAGCAGAACAGTCCTTTATTAATTCTGTTTAATTCAATGCACAAGATGGAATAATTGTCTAGTAATCTTTGTAGAGGTGTGGGACTTGTTTTATGTAACTTACACAAATGAACACAGTAGGTGAACTATATCTGAACAAGTAGTGCCAGGTACTACAGACCCGGCTCTTTACACATATTGTAGTTTATTTTGGGATGGATCCAGTTGAAGTTCATCATGTCTATAAAATTGGCACTTAAAAACTGGCTAAAACTACATCAACATTGTACACACTAGAGGCCTACAGGTCCACACTAGAGGCCTACAGCTCTCCCCATGCGGGCTGTATGTTGTTTTACATGTTTTCTTCGGTCCTCATGTTGTGCTTTTGTTTTGTTTTTTTAGTATTGTTGGTTCTGTTTCGTGCTTTGTGTGTTAATGTTTTTATTAATATTTACAGATGTGTGTTATGCATGTGACCTCAGGAGTGGGTTTAATCTTACCTTTTAAAATGTCTGTAATTTTAATGGATGATGGCATAATACATCTGGCACAGGGACTACAGTTAAAAATGAGCTTTTATGCGAAAACTGACACATTTACAGAAATGTTTATTAATGTGTGCTGTCCCTGTTAAATAAACAAATAAATAAAAATAAATAAACCTACTTTTCCCAAAATATGAGATCAGTTCTACATCAATGACAATCTATAAAGCTAATTTGGTATGAATTGAACCAATTGTTTTGCTGCTAAGGCATTAACAAACAATAATACTAATTGAGCCATAAACAATAGTAAAGAGGAAAACTTGTCCTTTTAGAGTCCTGCTCTTGTTGTGGATGGGAGTCACAAATCAGCATCACTGAAAAGACGTCCACGCAGGGTACTCATGCATTCATAATGGCCATTTCAGAACAAGAGACATGCTTACAGCATATTCAACTTAAGCATTTCTCATATTGCTTGTGCAAATCACAGCATGTTTTTGTGTTTTTCTCAATTGAAGCAAATTGATAGTGTTCTATTTGTTCTATTTTAATGTGCTCTCCGCTATCCCACTTTCCAGTAATTACAAAATACCAGCGGGTGTAACATTCACACTGTCAACTGAAGTGTGACTGCAGTATCGTGAGCTTCAATTGAACTCGAACATGGGAAGACAATAACTAACAGTTCAACAGTCTGTCTGCATGCTTCACAGCAGCAGCATCTGATTTGTAAGAATCAACCAAATATTATTTGGACCACTACTGGCTGAAGAAATTTCTTTTAAAAAGAAAAAAAGGGAATGGATGCAGGGACCGACTGTTGGGAAAAACCTTCTACTATGGATGCAAAGACACATTTGAGAGAATTTTGTCAATCTCAAATGCCATAAATGGAAATGATGATGAATGAAGCAATTTGATTTTTCACAAATGCTAGTGTTTTTTATTTTCCTTTCCTGAAATGGTAGCTATAACATCTACTACAAAAATGGAAAATGTTGTTTTTGATTTTGTATCTTCTATGCACAATGAATCAGGCTCCAATTACAACTGAAATGACTTAAATAAACGTTATCAAAAAGCTTTACATGAATGAATGAATGAATGAACGAACGACTTTATTTGTTTCAGATACGCAAACTATAAATCAGGTATTAAAGCTAATAATGCCTTTCCAAGAGCAGTTTTCGCATTAAACAAAAATACACCACACATGAGGCTAGCCAGTACCCATGTCTGAAAAGGAGTGAGAAGAAGCAAAGTTTTTTTAGGTTAAATTAGATTAAATTAGATTAGATAAGACAATAAAGTATTATCTAATTGAATCTAAATCTCGGCATAGTAGCTAAGACATGGTAAGACCAAAGAGCAATATAATATACGCAATGAATTCATATCAAGAAAATACTTGCTTTTATACATAATTGAACAGTTTTTGCCAGTTTATTTTCAATATTTTTTCTATGGTCTTTCCAATTTATATGTTGATCAGTAATTTCACCAAGAAATGTTATTCTTTCTGTTCTTTCAACTGTGGCTACATCTCTTTGTATTTGAAGATCCGAAAATCATGACCTTTCTTTTACCCAAATTTAGTGTCAATTTGTTTGAATCAAACCAAGTTTTATTTTTTTTTAATTTCCGTATTCAGTATCTTTAACAGTTGATCCAGGTTGTCCCCTAAGCAGTAAACACTGGTGTCATCAGTGAAGAACACCATTTTAAGAAGCTTTGAAACATTGCACAGGTCGTTGATGTGATCTACAACTCCGCTCCTGATGAGCAGTAGTCCTGCATGTTTTAGATGTTTCCCTCTTCCATCACCTGGTTCATTGATCAGCTCATCACTAAAGCATGCAGAAGCCTGGTAATGATGTAATCCAGGTGTGATGGAAGAGGGAAACTTGTAAAACATGCAGGACTGTGGCTCTCCAGGACCAGGGTTCCCTAACTCTGATGTAAAGATTGATCAGTCTGGGGCTTAATACTGATCCCTGTGGAACACCACAGGAAATGCTCAAGCATGACGATGTGCAGTTTCCCATCCTCACAAACTGCTGCCTGTTTCTAAGGTAGCTTTTGACCCAATTCAAAGCAGCTCCTCTAATACCATATATCTGCAGTTTAGTGGCTAAAATGTTGTGATCAATGGTATCGAAAGCTTTTTTTCCCAAGTCTGAGTATTCCTGCAGTGTGTTTGTTATTGTCACTAATTATTTCTTCAACTGTGTCAATTATTGCCATGGATGTTGATCTATTTTTACTAAAACCATACTGACTGTCTGTTAATATGTTATATTTTTGAATAAAGGACTCAAGTCTTGCATCAAACAATTTTTGTAATATTTTTGAGAATAGTGATAAGAGAGCTTATGGGTCTATAGTTTGTGAAGAGGTGGATATCTGAGTCTTTGAACAGAGGAGTGAACTTCATCTCAAGCGGGTATTCACCAGTAGAAAATGATAAGTTACAAATATATGTTAAAGGCTTGGTAATATCCTCAATAACCCATTTCACAGTTTCTATATCAATCTCATCGCAATCTGTGGATAATTTGGATTTACAATTCAAACCAGTGTTGATTACTTCACTCTCCTTTACATGTGTGAAAAACATACTTACACGTCTGTTCAATTTGAGAGTAATCAGGACTCTCAGTAGTAGAGATGTCATCTGCTAATTTGTGACCAATGCTCACAAAGTACTCATTGAACTTCATAGCAATTTCATTCATATTATCACATGTTTTGTTATTTTCAGTAAAATAAGAGGGGTATTTGGATTTTTTATCAGGGACACCACAACATCAGGCAACAACAGCCACTCTCTCACTCTCACTCAGTTTCTGTATCCGCTTTATCCTTTTCAGGTTTGATACTCAAGGGCGATATTTATTATCTGGACAAGTCACCACTTCATCGCAACTCTCCAGTCATTTTATTATAATAACTATTATAATAATTATAATAGTCTGTTTAATAGGAACAGTAATAAATACAATCTAAACATTGTGTTTTATAAATGGTATATGTTGATACTGACCATGATAAAGATTGTACATATGCACTGATCAGCCATAACAGTGAAGCTGTGCATCTTCTCCTGGCTCTCGTTGGAGGCGGTCGCATTTCTCTTCCTCTCCGTCCCGTATCTTTCCTGCTTTGCTGCTTCGCCCTTGAGTGGTCTGCGTCTACTGTTTGTCTATCTGTCTGAAGAGAATCTCTCGGCCAGCTTCACTAAAAAACTAAAGATGGAATTATTAAATTGGTCCCTGAGCGCAATTGACACAATCTTTTCCACGAGAAAAGTGGGGTCCTGACAGGACCTTCTCAGTGGGGTACGCGATGGACAGTTGGAGTGAGTGGAGGGTCCTGTGCCTGGCTGGATTGTCCATTGTGGACATTGAGAATATCTACCTATTCGGAACCATGATCATCGGGTTTCTGCTGATTGGATTGGGCGTTGCTCTAGTATATCGAGAAATACGGAAAGCAGTGACCGCGCTCAAAGGTCCAAATTCACTGGCTAGCTTGATCGAGATGGTGGGCAGAGCTGTCACTACTCGGACTGTGAGGATGGACAATAATTTGGGTAGCGTCGCGGAGGAACTGAAGTCCCTGCGCTTATCGATTGGAAAGGCGAAGGACGAGGTTCAACTGTGATATTGGATATTCACAGATTGTGAGTGCCATTAAAAATCAGGAAATGGTGCTACCTTCTTTTTTTTTTATTTGGCTCCCATTTAAGCCTGCCATGGCCAAGGTCAGTGCTGTGCAATTGTTTTCTCCCTGCTGAATCCGACAAGACAGGCGCTCTTCATTCCCATGCCCCAATCTACATCAACAAGGACTGTTTAGGCTTCGCCAGCCACAACAACTTGCAGCTGGCTCCAAACATTCCTCATCAAGGACACACATGGACATTTTCACTGACTCTACACCTCCCCATCCCCCACCCCACAGCTCCAGCCTGCTTCATTCCCGCCCTGGTTTCGGACAGGTCACGGTAAACCACCGCCGGCATGGCAGCAGGATCATGACTGGCTGTTAGTCTCCGGGGATACCCACCCCCACAAATTTTGCTTGTACTGTACTTGTACTGTGCTTGTGACAATAAAAGACATTTTATTTTTTTTTGATAACATGATGAGTACTGACACATGCTATTAGTACTGGTGATTTCATTCCAGTGGGACCATTCACTGGGTTGGACATATGACATATATTTAGTCGTCCTCGCTGATGTATTGGAAGCAGCAAAATGAGAAACTACAGGAACTGAGTAACTTCGACCAGGCCCATACTGAGCCTGTTTACATGACCTTATACAGTAAGTCTGATATCTGGAAGTAATCCGATAGCTGTAATAATAAGATCTAATAAATTATGTTTCAGAATATACACTTAAGGAAGGCAATTATAATGTATATACTATACATCAATGGTTTTTGAATTTTGGTCCGTTTTTGTACATTGTTGTTCATTGTGTTGACTAGTGAGTTCAGTGCGTTGATTAATTCCTTTTTAGTCTAGGCTTCCCATTGGTTGTTGTTTGAATATGTACTGATGTTCTGACCTAGTGATTTGGACATGAGAATTTCTTTCTGGTAAAAGTTGTTCAGATCCCACTTTTTAATCATTTTGCTGTTTCTAGCTCATCAATTTTAACAGATAAATGTCCACTTGTGCCTAGTTTATCCACCCACAGGTCCTATTAAAGATAATCAACATTATTACCATGTTTCCTGTCAGACCAATAAGCCAAAAACCTGAGCATTAAGAACAAATACATAGGGCACAGGAACCAGTCTATATTTAATTTTGATATAACAGTGGAGCCTAAGTTACGTGTTTGCTTTGTCAAATGAATCCAATAATATCCTAACCTGAGAAAAAATGTCAACAATGTAAAGCCATTGGAGCTCTCACCCTCTGTCCAGGCATTCTGCTCGATATAGGAGTGCAGGGTCATGCTGTCCAGATCCACACTGTTGGGAGTCATCGAAGGGTCCCGGACACATACTGTGGCAGACAATCTGTCAATCTGAGTGCAAAATACAATTACCAAAACACACCCACACATGATGATGTACCACCAGTGAACCAAAGCACCATGCTGATACAGATCACAACAAAACGCAAAAAAATAGTTGTAGGCAGCCAAATGAGATTCTCCCAATGAATTTTCCCACTCTGCCTCTCAATTTATGCTGCTCCAGTCATTTATCTTGTCCATTAAATTACTTTCCTGTGTAAACAAAGGTCCAATCCAAAGACATATGGCAATATTAATGTAGAGCTCCACTGCCACACTCCAATAAGAGAATGTGTGACAATAATGCCAATTTGGGACAAAGGTTAACAATATTTGTCTAATGGTGCTCGAATTGGGTTGATTTGATTAATTGGGTTATTGTGATGAATGATTAAAGGACCTTTCTTATCTGGTGGAATTCAATATTTAATTCACACATGTCTATTCATCCTAAATATGTTTCTCTACTCTTGCCATCAAGTGGAGATTGATTGTTTACTCTTATCACACAGGCTGCCACATTACAGAGATGCTCCGTGGACACGTCTAAAAGCCCACATTGAACTTTCTGTTCCATCCCTGTGTGTTCTCCAGACAAACATTGCCTTCAGGTGCGATCAGGAAGATCAGACTTTCCACGTGTGAATTCGAAATACAAGTGCGTTTTGTTGAAGTGCTGACACAACATTTATCTGCTACTTGGGAAAAGCGGTTTTGGACATGTTAATTCATCTGCTATAAGCATTTTTGGTGTGCAAATTTTGTAAACTATAAAGGTGCAAAATCATCACCTAACAGCAGCAGAATGTTAATACAAGCATTGCTTATCATTCACCATAAATCCCTCATTGCTCTCCATGGATATTCTCATCTTGTCTTTTCAAAATTCTCCAATGGTAAATATAACATGACAGGGCATCACACTTCAACGTTGTAACTGGTGTTTACCATAATTCCAATAGCGCATGAAGGCAGCTCTGATTTCCATTATATTATTTTCATAAAATCATCTCGTGTGTTTTTAAGACATGCATGAAAAGAACAAGGAAGTGAATAAATTCTTTCTCAGATTTATGGATTCTTAACAGATTCGATCAGATTTCTGTTGACTGATAATTGAGTCCAGTCGTAAATCCAAGGCATTGCTATGTTTAATCTGTGGCCTCACCTTCCAAATGAGCTGGGTGAGGTCCAGTAGCACCAGTGGTGACAGAGTGGGAATAGTGGTTTTGTAGGTGCGTACTTTGGCACATGGTCCTCCCATGTGGTGCACTTTCTTGCCAGTGCTGAATTGTGGGTAGGTCTCTAATCCCAGTTCCTCTATGAGCTCAAGGATGTGTGTTTGGGTGCTGAAAGAAAATTGATTTTAAGGCACAGTTTATGGTGCTTTTAGGTGACACTCTCAAAGAAATCAATCAACAAATAAACCTGGACCTTTCCAACTCCAACCTGGTTCAAGGTTAATTACAGAAAAGTCTATGTAGCTTAAACATTTTTCTTTTTTCCTTTTTAATAGTTTTTACTTGAACTACAAAATATTTTCTTTCATTGCGCTTCAGTCCTGGAAATATATTCATCTCTCTCTCTCTCTCTCTCTCTTGCTCTCTATATATACAATATTTTGTGTGTGTGTGTGCTGTACACAACGAAGTCTCCCTCACTTTATTGTCTAGCTATTCATATGATTTCTTTTAAAAAGACATTTATTCCTCGAGGTTTTAATTTTCATCCTGTCGACATCAAACCTCAGGAAGCAGTGGCTGTGTTTTACATAAATCGCTGGCTGTGTTTGATTTCAATATTGTTGGATGCGTTTAGTCAACACAGACGATCTCAATAAATAAAGTGCAACTATGAGTTCATATATTATCCTATTAACCTGGTCAAGGGTGATTAATGATGTGTGTAAATAAGAATCGAAAGAGGAATGTGTCTGAAAATAAAACTATTCCAACATTTTGCACAGTGTTTGAGACAATCTGTGATGTTTGGTCTAGTATGCATCATTTCTATTCACATGCTTTTATTTTGAAATATTTACAGGCAGTGTTGAGTTTGTTTTAAGACTGTGCAAAAACAGGGTAACTGAAGTAAATAAAACTTCAATAATGCTAATGACCATCTTCCTGATGTGTATGATATCCACCTGAGATGATTTTGGTCTTTTTATGGATTGATAGATGGATGGGTTGGTGGATTTATGGATGGGTGTTTGGTGGGTGAGTGGATGGATGGGTGAGTGGGGTGGTGGATGGGTGGATGAATGGATGGGTGGTTGGACAAATGGGAGTTGGTATATAATGCTTCAGTGACTGCATTTCCATCCACAAAATATTTTAGTTTAATTCTAATAAAATTACTATAAATTCATAACAAGCTCCACAACGAATCAATCAAATTTCCTCCTAATATTTCTGTTAAGATGCAGTCAGTCATAACACACTTAAAAATAGGTTTTCCACTGGTGACAGATGTTCCTCAGTGTGAACTCGGCCTCCCTCTTCCTCCAAACACGTCTGGAAAAAGTCTCCTTTCCTGTCATACTTGGTCAGATCCAACCACCTGTTGATTTCCTCTGTCAGAATGTTCAGCAGCAGATGGGCTTCTCCTGACCATAATAAATGTGCACTCATCTATGGCTCCATCCATCTCTGCTGGAGAGGCTCTTTGTCTGTGCTGCAGCTGACTGGAAACAGTGGTTGTATGCAAGAAATGAAGTAAATGTGTTGAATTATGTGTAATGTATAATATTGAAAAAATCCACATAAAATGGGAATCACATTTAAACAAATAATGCTTTTATGTTATTCCATGTCATTTGTACGTGTGATCATGATACCCATTTTACTTGAATGTGTATTATGTATTTGTGATGATGCTTCACCTGAAACTTCAAATCCAAGTGTATAAACCAGGGTGTGACCTACAGTTGATGGAGGTCAACACTGAAACCTTTGGGAGATGGACCACACCAGTGTTATGACAAATGCACATATTGTAAAGAATACACTTCTACAACCAACAGGCTACGTTTTATAACTGAATGTGTTGCTGCTTCATGACAGATTAAAGCCTCTGTGTCTGCTCTGTCCAGTATTATATAAAGGATATTGAAAAAGTTTGTTTCTTTGAGGGTTTTTTAAATGGAAGAAATATGTGTGTGTGGATATGAAATTAGCTCTGTTGAGAAAATGGTATTGTTCCAAATATCTAAATGTTATGCTCCTTATATAAGGATATTGTTGTATATTTTATGGACACAACGGCTACTTCTGTCTTAGAAACAGTAGTCCCTATTGATAAGAACTTGCAAGTAAAGGCACAAACATCTGTGACTGTTAAAATATCTCCAGTGTGTTTTCACATAATCACTTTGACACCGTCTGGCACAAAGAGTAGAGTTTAATGTTGTGAAGTCTAAAAACATACTGTTGAGTCACTGATGTATTCAGCAAAGATGGTCTCTCTTAATGTTTATGATGGGTTTGATGTTCTCTAATTCCTCAGTTCCTTTTTTAGAGACCGTGCCAACAAATGAATGCTTTCCGAGTATTATATGATCGGAGCTCAATGACGTCTAAAACATCTGCATCTGGATCAAAAGCTGTTTACGTTTCTTTGAAGGGCTTTGCTGTATTTGTTGGAACATTACAGACCGTAGATGTGTTTGTACAGTTTATCTCTTATACATTTTCATCCGTTGCATCCATTCTTTCTGATTTCAGCCTGTGTGACACCTGTTATTACAAGCCTGTCATGGACATTACCTTCCTATCCACTGGCCTCCAAAGTCCCACTGATCAATGCCATTGGCTGCTGGTACGTCAACAGACAATGTGCGACCTCCCACTCGATCTGCACGGCACAACCGAAACCCAAAACATTAACAACGTCTATTAAAGTACACAGACCTGGTAGTGAAAATGCCTTTACATCATCATACACAAGAACAAACCTTTTCCCTCCAGTATCAACATTTTCAGTGCAGATTCCCGTTTTCGGAGCAAATGAGCTGCACTCAGTCCAGATAGTCCAGCACCAACGATGATAACATCCCAAATTTCTGCAGTCATACTTGGGATTTTTGTGCCACGGTCAGTCATGCAACTTGTCTGTTCCTGTGTATGCGAGTTGGCTTATCTGCAAAGACTGGGCGGTTTTCGTAAGAGTGCACTTTGGAACAGAACTGCGCCTGTGACCTACTTGGCAAAGGGTCGCCTGACTAAATTCCAACAATAAAAGCCAGGGAAGTAAAGGCAGTCAGTCTTTTTAAGAACATATGCCTTTAAAGACCACTTTCTGTACAGCTGATAACCTGTAGGGATAGGGCCAGTATTGACCAGCATTGTGGACGTTAGCAGCAACAAGCTTAACTGTGTGTCAGGTTGTCTCTATTTACAATAACCAGGTCGAGGAAAAAAGTCCAAACACTGCCTTTTATGTAACAGTTCAGATAAAGTTCAGGTTAAGATCAGGTTCAGATTAAGATTACAAGATGTTCACACAGCTTCATAAAACTTGTGTGTTTTGTCTGGACTGGCTCCTTTCTTCCGTCTTTGTTTATTTTTCTTCATTCAAGCTGCTTTTCAGCTCAAGGAGATTATTAGTCTTACTGAAACTAATCTTGACAGTGAGGTGTGCATCGTGGCCAACTGCTGAGCCAAAGCCAGAGAAACTCAACATTGTACCATGTAGTTGAAAGAAAATGTTGTTGATGACCAAGACTGTTCATTGGCTCAGAACTAAAGTGCTGCATCGCAGACTTTTTTTAAAAACACTGTTTTCATTTGAAAACTAGTGACCCTGCAAGCTCGGGAGCTTTAATTACCACATCGAGACAAAATGACTAAAATGTTTGCCCTCCTTAACCTCAGAACTATTACAAAATCACTGGCCAGCCCTTCCAGCAGTAAGAGCCACAAGAGGTAGTTGATTATGAGGGACACAAATACGGGTTGTAAAACAGATATTAACCTGTTCTTTCTAAAGCTTGCATTATGCGCAACAACACATTTGTAATAAGTGTGCTTGTGCGTAGTTTCAATGCAGCTCAGGTGAATTTGGCTCCATTTGAGTACTTTTCAAATGCAGACAGATATTAATGCTTCTAATCTTTTGAAAGAGCTAGTGTTAATCTTGTCAATGTGCCAGTGAAAAACAGCCATGGTGTGATGATGTAAAGCAGTGTTTCTCAGCAGGGATAGTACTACCCTCATGTGGTGTTGGGACACTATTGAGGCAGCATCATTCATTCATCCTCTGAACCCGTTTTATCCTTTGCAGGGTCACGAGGGTCACTGGAGCCTATCCCAGGTACTCAAGGGCAAAGGCGGCGGGGGGGGTGAACATGTCGCCAGTTCATTGTCAGGGATCTCAAGGGAGCATTGAGACTAAAATAGAGAACATTAGACTGTATAATAACAGTCTCTCTTATGGCAGTGGTGAATTTTTGTGACCCCCCCACTAGCCTTTCTGTAATCAAGTACATCATGATACCTATCAAGGTACCACCCCGCCTCAAAAATTGTTACTTGCTGATGTGTTTCTGAGCTCTATAAGGCTATCCACACCCCGACCCATCACTTTGTCTGACAATGAAGTAAAGAGCTGTTTGGTCAAAAATGGTTGGGAGCCACTGATGTAAACTGTGCAGTTCTTTTATCTTTTTCTTTAAAGGAAACATAAAATGGAGTTATAGTAGTTATATAAATGCATATGTGTGAGTGACACAGGCAAAGTTTTCATTTGTATGATATGAGAGGCCTTTAATGTGTCACAAGGTGAAATTTCTTCATATCTTCATATTATTCTTCGAAGTTGAAAAAATTCACACGTTGTGCTGTGACACCTGACCTGTTCAAATGAACTAATCTCAGATCATAACAATCCCTCCATTGTATTGTATATAGTATAGTATCGCCATATTCCCGTAATTAATAAATCACATATATTCATTGTGATTTACAGATGTTCAAATGAAGTTCGACTCAAACATATTGAGAGCTTTCAAGTTTTGTTTCAAGGTTTTTTATGCGAGTGTTCAAATGTTGTGCTCACCTTTTTTCACTTTGTCCAATTTTTTTATGGTTAGAAAACAAAGTACCAATTCAAATAAATCACATCATTCAGTCTTTAGTTGTACCTGTTCCTTTGAATAAGAAACCAAATAATGAGACAATCTAAAAATTGTCTGTCTCTGTATTTTTCTCTCTCTCTCTCTCTGTATTTTTCATGTCAAGAGACATGAAAAATGAAATAGTTTCTGTCACAAAAGCAACAGTAACATGAAGTTTTTCATAAATGCTGGATCTATCAAATTAATTATTTTACCTGTCATTTCATATGCCGATATAAGAAGAGTTACTGTGTACTTCAGTGACAACAATACTACATGTGAACACTGTCAGGGTCTTTAACTAAGGCACTCTACCACAAGGAATAAGTAGACCTTTCCTTTCTTAAATGCTGTGATTGGAGTGAATTAGAGATGAGTCACTGTCATGCATGAATCACACAACAACAGCCTAACAACAGACGATCCATAAACAATGTTGGTAGGCTACAGAAAAATGTAAATGTATGGTAAATATAGGATATGACTCACACATCTGGTCTCATTCAGAGGAGCTACACGTGTTTTGTTTGCATCGGAGATTGTCCCTTCATGCCTCTGGTGGATTAGTGAAACATAATATATTGGGTTATGTTTTTTTGGCTGTATGATATTTTATCCTTTTTTTGTGTTTGTTAGTTCTAGTCTATCTTAACTCTTGTCATATTTGCTCTCACCAATTCCTTGCCATTTCAAGAAAGGCCGGATTAATTGATGATTTCTAAAGTGAAGCCACAATAATAAAAAAAAAAAGGTACGATTGTTAGCCACCCAATACAATAAATGTTTAATTGCAGTGTACACTAATATAAAATAAAATATATGAATGCAGCCACAATGTCCTTCAGAAAGTTTTCCATCTAAATTTCTGAAGTATTTTGCAATTAATTTAAGATATAATATTGATGTGTTGTATTCAACCTAAATGCATGAAAACACCAACATTTTGGATCATTCTCTTGATTCTGTGATTTGTTTGACTTCGGTGATTCAAGTTGTTTTTAGGAGCCTGGTTTCTGACTTCTTTATTTAACTTCTATAGTTCTGTAGTTTTCCTTTGGTCTTATTCATCTGTGTTATTTTTTTTTTTATTCAACTCTGGAGAAATCAACATCTTTTTCTTGCTTCAGTGATATTTTCATCACTGGTGTGTGTCTTCCTGCTCAAAATCAACAAATGCTGCAAGATGGGGGCTCATCCAGGATATTATTTCATAGTATTATGCCCCAGGTTAGGGAGTACCAGAGCATAACACTAAATGTCCCCCTTCTCCCAGCTCCAAGGAAAAGGCCATGCAACTTCTGTACAAGCCATGATGATATTTTATTGTTTTTCCATCATACAAATAACCAAAGGCATAAGGGAGGGCATGGTCAAAACAACAAACAAAAAGGTTCTAAATTTGGAATGCTGTGATACAAAATACTGTTTACATGTGGATGAGATTAAAAACACCTATAATGTAAAATATTGAGTTGTGTTTGTGTGTTCTCCCCGTGTCCATTCACAATCTTACCTGGTACTTCAGCTTCCTCCTACCATGCTCGACAGAGATCCAACGGCAGTGTCAGCTACTGAGACGAAGACAACAATGAAGAGGCTCATTGATGAACTGCCTACCAAACTCCAGGCTTAAAATGAAAAATTCTAAACAGAAATTCATGCTGACCTGGTGACATTCTGAGTAGAATTCCAGGCTGGACAGGGTGGACAATAACCTGAAAAATCTCTATAAGCATAATTTATTTGGTCTACTCCAGAAGGTGGGAAAGATCTGAAGAGATGGATAGACATGCCTCTTACCCTAAAAGGCAGAATTAATGTCATAAAGATGAATATCCTACCAAGACTCTTATATATGTTTCAGTCACTCCCCATCCAAGTTCCTACAACATTCTTTTCCTCACTTAAGAAAGTAGTTCGGCAATTTATATGACATGGTAAGACACCAAGAGTTAGCTTGGATAGACTAACCTT
>JAPTHA010000005.1:35319738-35334039 GCA_029814585.1 Gymnapogon annona | reverse complement strand
CCCCCCCCCCCCCCCCCCCCACACACACACACACACTTTTGCTTTGTTTTGTTTTTTCATGCAGCTTCCAGAGCCTATGTGTACTGTATGTGAATGTCGGAGGTATCAGTACCATGGTAACCTCCCGGTAAACAGGTAGAACAGGTGAAACTGTCCAATCACAAGGAAGAGGCTGAACCACAAGGAGGAGGCTGAACCAGAACCTGCAGCTTGAGCCGGTATATTTCATGGGTGCATCTGCATTTAGGCAGTGACATGATGTGTTTGTGTAAAAGTGTGTAATTTCTACACACGCTACAAGCAAAAAAAAACTTTCTGTCTGTCAGAGCGTTATTGGTCTCTTATCTCAGCAGGGCCGGTATGTTCAGACAAAGCTGCAGGATTCTGAAGTCAGTCTTCCTCCTCGACTACACACCGAGGTCGTCCGTCTTCCTGCTATGCACCACAACTCTTCTAATTATGGGTAAGAAAATAAACAAGCACATACAGAGATAACAGCTGTGCTTCTATGCATTTATTTAGAATGTTTTGTTTCCTTTTTTTATCCAGTGTGACGTTGACTCATGGATCATTTCAGAAGGTGTTTTATTTTGTGGTGTGTGTTGAGCAGTGCTCACTTGTAGACCACAGAGGTGTAAGCTTTCCCGTGTGTTACCATGATACTCTTAGCCCATCCAATCAGACGGTGAGTTTAGTTCCCAGATGACTCGACTCCCTGCTGTCTCTGGGATTTGACCCGCTGTTTTTATCTTTTTCTTTGGGGTGTGGTTTGTCCTTTACTCATCTTTAGATATAATTTTCATTCAATGTTTTCATGCAAGGTGAAACTGGAAGCACAATCCAAGGCCATGCTTTTGTCACTTTGCCTTTGCTATGTTGTTAAATCGCACAAAAACTTTGTTATTATCATAGAGATAGACAAGTGTTACTATTTTATTATTTCTACTGGGAAGTTGTACTGTCTGATTCCCTTTTTTAGTGTTGTTTTTATAGTTATGGTAAGAATTATTTTCTGTTCTTTTTGTCTTATACATACAATAACACATATCATATACATATAAGAAAATATTTTAAATACTTTTTAAACCAATTTTGCAATAAATTACAAATATTAAATACATGTAAGAAAAAAATTTATTCTTATATGTATACATTCAGTTTTGTGCCCTTGCTGAAACTTTGATTTCCTCAGACCTCAATAAAATTTGATTTTATCTAATTTAATCTAATCAATGCCTGTTGCTATGATATTTCAGTTTGACTCTTACGTAACGTGTGAAACTCACACTCGTACTCCCACGGGTTCACATGTAATCCCATCTCTCACCTGGGATTTTTTTCAAGAACAACTGCTGATAGTGTGTTTTTCTCTGCTGATAAAATAGATGGAGTGCAAACCTAACTGTCAAATAAAAAATGCATTATTTGCCATTCTCTATATATTGTATAATATGACGTAATTTCAGTTCATTTGTTACTTTTTTTCATTTTCTTTCTTTCATTTTACACGAGAACATATGAGACCTTATATGTTGGGATGTGTCCTCTATGTAATGTCACAGTTCTTTCCTGCAGTGGCTTTGGCCTCTCCCTCAAGGGCCGCCCCAAATTATTTTTACTATTCACCTGCCTCACGCTGCACAGCTGCACCGCATGGGCAATCAGTGCTTGATAAAGGGACTGATGTGGACCCTGTGCCCACGACTCATCTGTGCTGTTTTAGTTCTGTTCAGTGCCGTTTAATTTAGTTGGAGGTCTGTTCTGGTTGCGTTCCAGTGCTGTTGAACTCTTGGTATGCTGGAGATGTATATATACGTCATCGCGAACCTATGCGTAGTATGCCGTGACGTATATATACGTCAAGGACGTTTTACAACGGGGGTCGTTAGGATATGACCTGGTGCAACTTTTAAGCTGTAATTTATACTCCCAACATGTAGGGGGCAGCACAGGTCCCTTTTATATTTTGGTCTACGGATCGGAGACGAAGAAGGAAATGCTCATACAGAGGGTGTAAACAGTATGTAACATTATGTAGTAGCGAGTTGTGGCGAGCGAAGGGAGATGGCGAGGAAACCGAGTACATTTCAGCAGTAGACAATGGATCAATACGTTCGGAGCGGTCGGAGTGATCCCGGATCACAGGATCCCAGAGACACAAAACATCTGGCCCAGATCTGGCTGGTGTGTGCAGCGGTCTCTGTGCGTCGCCTGAAGCAGGCGACATGGCTGGTGTGTGTGTGTGTATATATAGTAAAAATATATAATATATTGATATATATATATATTGATATATATTATATATATATATATACATACACCAGCGTGTATGCACCGGCATATGTACACCGAAGTATATATGCAGGCATGTATATATATATAAATATACACGTATATATAGATATGTATGGTGTGTATGTATATATGTGTATATACACAGACAGATATATGATGTCGTCTTTGCACTGCAGTCATGCACTCATGGCTTTGAAAACTTTTGCACTTTTGTGTTTTTGTATTTACGTTGTGTTTTTTCAGTTCGTTTGTGTGTGTGTCTGTGCAATGACAATAAAGGAAGTCTAAGTCCAACAAGCACGCATGCACACACGCACACACACCATGTATGGACGATTGTTGTCAATTTGGATATTGCTATATTTATGTGTGAATTTAAAAAAAAATATTTTGCCATCAAAAATATCTTTCTCTATTGTTTAGATGTGTGAGGTGTCACTAAGATGATGAATATTGACCTCACAGTCCCTGATCAGCTTGAAATACCACCCTATGTTCTACTGTCAATTACTTGAGAACTGAAAAGATAAGAAACTATTTTTTTTCCAGATGAAAGAAGATAATCTACACTTTATTTTGATGTGTGCCATGTTTATATAGACAAATGACTCAATATTCGGTGAGTCTTCTAAAATCAGTGAAAATGCTCTAAAACCTCTGGCAGTCTAGGGGTTTCCATTGGGAAAACTGGCCAGCAGTGAAAGAGTTGATGGACATTCTGCCATATCCCCGACTGTGTGTTCTGCTTTTGGTCTTGGTCTTGGACTCTGGTTCTGGTGTAAGGAACGTACTTGGACAAATAAGTTCAGGTGCGGAATGACTGATTTTCCAAATAAGGATTTTATTTAAATCTCTCAGTGGAACATTCTATTTTTAACCATTAAACAATTCAATTCTTATTTATTTTAATTCCTAACAAAAAGTGCCGATCAAACACACAGGTATAATATTACTTTTAACCAAAAAGACACACAACAGGAAAATCTGAATAATCAAACTATAAATCATAATCACTCATCATGAGGAAAACACACCAATCACTAGTAAAGAGAAAGAAAAACAAAGTACAAAATCAAAATCGCTCCTAAGAGGGATTGTTAATACTAGCAATTTAGATGAACAAGATAGTTAAACAGAGAAAAGACTATAAATACAAGACTAAACTAGACAATACTTACAAAAGGCAAGTCAAGACAAGGCAAGGTAAGAACGAGGCTGTGACTGTGGACATACATGCAACGAACTGACAAAATACAAGGGGAAAGCATCAGGACAGCCGTGGCACATTGGGGAGTGATTGCAGACGAGACACGGCTGTGAGGAATCTGGAGGGAAAAGTTAGAGACCACACCAGGGAAGACACAGGACAGGAAACTGCAACCTAGAAAATAAAAGACACAGGAAATAAATAAAACCAGCTTGACAAAAAGCAAGAACATGACATCTCGTGCATCACGTTTTGTCTCCTTTTCCTTTTTTCAGTCATTTCATATTGTATGTTTTTTTTGTTAGGAAATGTTCTATATTCCCCTTCAATTCCATACATTGGAGCTCATTTATCTGTCCATATTACAAGTGACATATTTAGCCCACACTTGTCCTCATATGGTTCCACCTGTAATCCCATGTCTGTCATATGGGAATTTCCTCCAGAGCCACATGTGATCATATGTTTCGAAGCATGAACTGGCGACTTGTCCAGGGTCATCTGGTTTTTTTTCCTGTCAGTGAATAAGCACAAATTCAGTCTCATGAATTGATTAAATAAATATCCTTTAATATAAAATAATGTATACACATCATCCACTGCGTCAGTGTATTGACTGATATAGATGCCGTTACTGATAATATTCAGTTCATTTATTTGGTTTTGTCAGGCTGGGAATGTACAAGATGTTCATTGTTTGGAAACATTTATTTTTCTATAGTTTATGAATGAAATGTACTTCAATGTAACACAACATTCTCAGAGACCAAGAACAGGATCTGTTATAGTTCATTTAGTTATTATAACTTTTATCTGCGATTTACTAGAACTTAACTAAAAAAAATTCAAAGCAGTGTATTTTCACTTCCGTAACCCACAGAAACTTTAGAAATTTGTTTTCTTGTTTACAATTTTAACTTACAAATACTTTTTCTGTCAGTTCAATTCACTTTTATTTGTAGAACCCTATATCACAACAGGATGTCTCAAAGGGCTTCACAGAGGTTTTTTTTTTTTGTTTTTTTAAACATATTGTGGCGATTCGGCAGGAAACAAAGAGGTAAGACAGAGTCTCTCGTTCTCACGGCTCCTTTTTATTGAAATATGTACAGCTCTCAGCAACAGCTTACACTGGCTAGCACGAACTTCAGGCTAAATAGCGAACAATGCACGTGTGTTTACTGTTGCCGCACAATAATAGAACAAAAAATCACTGTCTGTGCATGCTCTGACGACTGGAGAACAGTTCCCTAAACAACGCGATGTATTCTGGATAATGAACCTTAAAGGGGCAAACAGTCATCCTCTTTAAACATTACAGTCCCAGTCGATACAATAGTAATAAGCAGCAGTCAAAAAAATTTATTAATGTCCTGGGCATCCCCTGTCCTTACACCCTCCTTCTCTGCAAAGAAAAACTCAAAAAAACCCAGTGGGAAAAGAGAAACCTCAGGGAGAACCACAGTGAAGGAGACATCCACTCCCATGGACGGACAGGCTATAGATGCATTAACACTAGTGGACTAGTCCATTTCCAGTTCCCCCCCACCCAGGTCCATCTCAGGTCCCGTCATCCTTGCGCCCTGCTATAGCTGAGAAAGCAGCCACTCCCCCCAAAGGGGAGTGGGGACAGGGATACTGTGTATAGTGATTTATTGACTACAATAAAATAAAATTATGTATTAATGCTACACCACGACAGGAATTAACACATTAACTACCCTGGATACTCAGTTAAAACCGAGAAAACTGCTAATTAATGGTGATTCACAAATCTAGGCCTAGGTCTTTAAGGGGTAATTGACTGCCAATGTTGGTCATAAACAAACGGCATCAGAGTCAAAGTCAGCCATGTAGAAGAAACACTGACTTTCATACTTTCATCAGACTCCATTCTTTTTATTTATATCTGTGTCCAGTGGAGAAAACAACAACCTTATTTTCACCACTTATTTTCAATTGATGAAGTTGTTTCTTCAGAGACCAGCAGAATAGTGGTCACATGACTCCCTTGGCCCATCACTGGAAATTAATTCAGTTAATAATGTACCTCTACTTATTATTTTAGGTCGGGGGTCGGTGACCCGCGGCTCCGGAGCCGCATGCAGCTCTTTAGCCCCCTCCTCATGGCTCCTGGAGCATTTTCAAAAATATCTGAAAATGGAAAAAGATGATGGGCGGGATATATTTTTTGTTTTAATGTGGTTTCTGTGGGAGGAAAAAGATGACACAAATATTGTTAACATTTTCCAATGCTATCAAAATGCTTAGAATAAATATAATATTTCAACATTTCCGTCAACGAAGAGTTGCGTCATAACCTGGTGACACACGTGCTAAGTGCTGTGCGGTGTGTGTGGCTGTTGTAAACAAACCGGGCGGTGTGTTATGGGCCGTGGATCGCAAAGGGAGAAAGACAAAGATAGTTGATGAGAACAGAGGGTTCAAGGAAGAAGTTGTCAAATAAGAAAAAGAGACAACATACAAAAACATTTCCAGAGAAGGCATCTTACATCTGCAGCCGATCACCCAGTGGAGTGGCAGAAAAAGTGCGATTACAGGACTTGCGGATAGTTTTAAGAAGTGGAGTGCATCTCCACACTCCACTACTGCTGAGTTTTGTTGCAACCCAATGCAGAAATAAAGTCAAAATGAGCAAAAATGATAAACACAAATATGCCAACAGTAACAAAAACAGTTTTCACGAAAATATCAGAGCAGCTATTTTCGGACTTCAGAAACAAGACCGAGGTATTACAGAATGAATATAATTAAAAACATGCATCTCTCCGCAAATAGAAACATCACCAATCAGCAAATCACGGCCATGAAGTCAGCTCCAGAAACTCACCTGTCTCACCGTGGACACGGGAACGGTCCAGGGACCCGGACACATCTGCGACCGGTCCCGGGACCGCAGCCGGTCTGGTCACGGATGCGTCCAGTCCGCGGAATTACATCGAAATTCGGGTTCCGTCGCTGACGTAGGAACGGAACTCGGACGTAACCAAGGACCACCTGTACACTAAAACTGTAATGAAAGATAAACTTAAAGCACGAAAGATTGAATAGCACAGTAACAGTATCAATCTTCTCGTTAGTGCAGTGGTCAGTACCCCCGCTTGTCGCACAGTGGCCAGGCGTGAATAGGTGTAACGCAGTGACAGCCAATAGGATTCACCTTTACATGTTCACCGCAGTAGCGGAACCAACAGCCAATCAGGTTCCAGCTTCTTTCGCGGACCGCGGTTGTAGCCCTCTCATCATTTTTACGCTGATATTAAACTATTAAAATATCAAACTTTGTTTCAATCACACTGAAATACCTGTTCTTCCACATTTATTCCAGCTCATATTAAAACATTAAAATACTGTACCAAACTTCGTCTCAGTGCACACTAAAAATATATTTTTTTATTTTTATTCTTAATTGTATACCATATATATTCTTAATTGTAAACTGTATTCACTTATATATGTTTGAACTGGACAAAAACATGTTTCAGGCAACTGATGCCTGCATTGCAGTGGAGCAATAATGACTGGTAAACAATACTGAAAAACAAACACTTTAATTAACACAACAATACCATAAATAAAGAACACTAAAGAGGAATACTAAAGGTAGTACAACTATGGTTAGCAACAATAAACTTATGAACAAAGGAGATAGAGAAAAAAAAATCAATGAATGCTTAATTAAAAACCACAGAATAGCTCACATGCATAAAAATAATAAGTTACTTGAAGAATTTCTTTTAGACTACATTTTCATGAATTTCTTTTTGTTAATGTCAGAATTTCCGTCCTGCGTCTGGCAGTGTGCAGTTCTGCAATAAAAAGCAGCTTTCATTTAGTCTTTTCTGCCACCCACGTAAGTCTCTCTATGTCATAATATGGTGAGCACTTGAATTTGTCCCAACTCAGTTCCTCAGTCATGCCTTTGTCTTTGTACATGCTCAAGACTTTAGATGGACAATAAATGTATTTTCCAGACACCCCTGGAAATCCAGTGTGTACATGAGCACTGTTTGGGCCTTGTCTGAGCTCTGAGCGACAGAAACGATAGAGTTGTCCCTGTGATTGTGGAGCCTGTCTCCTTTTTGCTTTTTCCTCCACCCTCTGCCTTGTCAACTCCAACTCTTGCGGGAAGAATTCAGTTTAAATGAATTCTTCAAATGGCATTTTTGAGTGATGGAGACCCTGCCCACTGTAAAGGTTATGGACCCTCGTTGAGCAGTAAAAGTATCTCACAGGCCCCTGCTGATGAACTGAAGAGCCGTCATTCATGTGGTGTGATTTGGGCTGCCCACAAGACAGACAGGATTTTGACTGTTTTGGCTTTGGTGGTGGAGCTTTTTGCTTCTGCTGCTGAATCTCACATGAAATCCACAGTAGTCGCAGCTAAAACAAAAAAAAAAAAAAAAAAGGTGTTTGGAAAAAGAACTTAATTTGGAACAAATCTGTGACCTGTCTCGAACTGGCGCCGCCACGGGAATTCGAACAGCGCCGATCCGGGCAAAATAGCACCGCTCCAAGCCCCAGCGACCAAAAAAAAAAAAACGTCCTAGTGGTTTAGCACTACCATTGCAAATGAATGGGGAAATGGTTTAGGGAAATTTAGCTAAAGAATCCCCGCCGTCCGCACAGTAGATCCCGGTTCGATTCCTCGACAGGGAATTGAAAATTTTGGAATTTCCCACTGCAAGGAAAATAAACATTTAATCATGAATGCTCATTATGTGTAGCACACTTAGTCATTTTAATAGTATGCTAATATAGTTCATTTACACTTATAGCCTGTGTTCCCTTCACATAAGGCTTATATAAGGATTGAAATTTTTTTGCGGCTCCAGAGACATTTTTTTTTGTTTTTTGGTCCAAAATGGCTCTTCGAACATTTTGGGTTGCCAACCCCTGTTTTAGGTGATATTTAAAGTGAATGATAATTCCAAGCTTTGCTTCTCAGAGTTTCATGGAAAGCATTGTTTTTGGGAAGTCCCACTGAGACATAGACCTCATACCTCATGCTGCGTTTTCGTGGAAGTCATTAGACTGCATTAAAAAAGAAGTGTTTTACTTTTGGGAATGAGTGTAGAGGAATAAAACGGTGATCCACTAGATTCCATAACAACCAGTTTCATTTGTGGTGAATTCATGGACTACTTCTGATCCGCTTGACTCTGTCATGTGGCCCAGACCTGATTAGCGATCAGTGGCAGCTGGCTCCTGCTGCAGGGCTGAGCCTCAATGACAGTCGGGTCCATCTGGGATATAAGGCCAGCCCTTACACCATGCAGGCACGGGGTCATTCTGTTTCCTTGTTTCACACTCTCTCGTTGTTTGCCATCACCCAGACTACAATTCCACCTATTACTCTGTTTTTTTCAGTTTGCTTAACTTGTATTCAAATTTATTTTGGACTCTATGCTGCCATACATTTCAGGGGTTTCTGGTTTTGTTTTCATGTGAAGTCTGGGTGTTCAGTGTCTGTGGTTGGTAGTGTATTCTGTACCTGCGGATTGTTGTGTTTTGTTCATGGTTTTGTTATTAAAGGTTCTATGTTCCCCTTCACTTAAGTGTGCATCTGTGTTTCATTTCAACCCCCCCTGTGACAGACTCTGTGGATCTATGTGCTCCATTTTTAACATCAAGACTATGTATCCTTTAAAGTCTGCTTGTTGCTTGAGAATTGGCCACAGTTTTGGAAAACGAACAATCCAATAGATAACTGAATGGAAAAATCAATATAACGGGGCCTTGTACATCATGTGTTCAACCTTTTTATTCATCCGTGGCATCCTCCTGCTGCGGTTCTGTTTATCTCTGCAGGTAAAAATTTCCCCTTTTTGTTAGTCTGTACTGGCAGAATCCATAGCAGTGAGCATGAACACTACTGTGGGTGACTGAACATGTGAGGATTTAATCCTCAAGAAAGAAAGGGATTAAAGAACAGTGTTGACATGTCTCTAAATTAATCAGATATGTGTATATGAATTTTCCAAGGATTACATTGGACTCATGGGATGCAGGTGGCAACCGGTGGCCCGCGGACGATTCAGAAGGCTGAGGGGGAGAGTGTGATCCTGCCCTGCAGTTACACACCGAGCCCCTCGGACACTGGAGAGTTGGATATTGAATGGTCTGTGGTCAGTCCGGATACGACGCAGAAAGACCAGATGGTAAGTAGCAGAGTGACAATGGTGGGGAAATAATCGCTGAAATGCCTCTGTGATGATGACCCCAGCACACCAAGATGCAATTTCATCATTACGAGGCTTCTGCGGAGCTTGGTGATGAGCTGATCACTGATTGAAACAGGTGTGATGGAAGAGGGAAACATCTAAAACATGCAGGACACCGGCCCTCGAGGACCGGACTCTGACACGTCGAGTAGTATATGACCTTCCTGTATAAGTTCAGTGCTTTGTGGGAATGGGGACCAAGCTAAAGATTCAGCAAAAAAAAAACAAAAACACGACAACATTAAATGATACAGTCCAGTAGGGTTGTTTTAAAGAATGTGTCTGGCCTGTGGATGAAGGTAAAAGACACGGTTGGGTTCAACACTCACCCAGAGACACACAAACTGCTACCACATTGAATTCCCATTCCCACAATGAACTTTGCAACAAAATGTCAGAAAATGCCCGAGCAACGTTGGAGTTCGTAATGTCAACAAATGGACTGTCGTTCACCATAAGGGAAGTGGTTTGTACGTGAAAGTACGAATAGTTCATGAGGATGAGATCATGAGGACATGATTGGTGTTGGACAATTGAAAAAAAAAAAAGAAAAAAAAGACATATGCTGCTTTTAAGAGCCAGAAAAAGAAAACGCTCCTGGCAGAGATTTGTAGGTTATGTCATGTATCCCCTGGAGACCCAGCAGTGCACCTTTGCCCTCTGTAGAACCCCCGCCATACACCCACCCACAAAAAAAGAAAATAGGCAATAGGCTTTCCACTGCAAAGGACATTTAAAAAAACAAAATCTACTGTTGCTGTTTCAAATCAAAACAGTTATTTCAGGTTAAAAAATCTAAACTTGTACTTCTTCTCAGGAGGATATTTTCAGTTTAATTTCTTGGTAAAATGTAAACTGGGCGTTTTTCACATTATTTCAAAGCAAAAACTCACATCAATCAAGTTGTTTCAGTATTTTCATTCAACACCAAGTCAAGCTTAATGTGGAATTTTCACACAAAAATGAAAGGTTTGGGATGTGTCATTGTGCTTTATTTTCTATTAAACCATTTTCACATGTCAACCCGTGATGCTCTTTGTTCTCCTCAGCTCATGTCCTATACCGGAGGCATTAAGTACATCCATGCAGACAACGCTCTTGCAAATGGACTGACCTTTGCAGCCAGTGACCCCCCAGCAGGTGACGCTTCACTCTCAATCGCTGCAGTCTCACCTGTTCACAGTGGAACCTATCAGTGTAAAGTCAAGAAATCCCCAGGAGTGGACTCACTCAAGGTGTCACTTATGGTGTTGGGTAAGTCCAGGGTCGGGTTCCGTCCTTGGGTTAGTGCATGTCACCCGGATTCATTATTTATCACATTCACAATATCACATTCAGGTTGAACCACTGCCTTCTCTCTTTCAGCTTTTGTTTTTTTTTGGGGGGGGGGTGTGCACTATATGGGCAAAAAGATGTGGACACGTTATATTCAGGGGTAAGGGATACAAAACAATAATGACAAATGTCATCATATAGTTTTATATTATGACAAATATCATTGCATTGGTTAGTTTGGTTTAAATTATCTTTGTCCCTAAAATTTTTCAGATGTTTTTTTTTTCTCTCAATGTTTATTTTTGTAATCCATGCCTATGATTTAAATGTTCTACATTTATAAAATATTTTTTGTGGTTTATTGGAAATAACACTCTTCTACCACAACTCACCATCTAACTTTTACTATCTTCTCTCCTCTACTTATGCTAACCATCTAAGGAAATGTTCATGTTTATGTCTCAAATCGGCATTAACTGTTTTAGCTATGATGTTTCCCAATATTTATGCCCATACAGTTTAGATACTTCAATATTTCTGTAAAGTTAAATAGGAGATTTTTCTTCCTCAGTGAGATGTGATGTTTAGTTGTGGTATAACATGATTATTTACTGATAAAGCATGAAAAAATATTTTGGAATTGTAGAGGTAGAACATTGAAGATCATAATAATTGATTTAAAAACAATCAATATTGACAAATTAAGTAAAAACCATCTTTGAGGCATTTTAGAAACAAAGACAAATTAAAGATAAATTAAATAAAACCGGATAATGTTGTTAATGCTGTATAAAGGGTGGTAGTGTTAAAGGATTTATGGACATAACATGGTTCCAGTATTTTCCCTGTTAAAATCACACACGTACTTTTATATGAAAGGTTGTATTCTTTACAGTCAGTGGCATCGCAGAAATTTGAACTAGAGGGATATCTGTGTGGTATTTTGTATCAAGATCTGAATTTTTTCAACGTGTGTTCTGGTGTATTTTATTGCTATTACTCAATAATGTTGTTAGGTATGATTAGGTTGATATTATACATAATCAAACACAGATTTAGCCATATAATTACAGACCACACACCCACACCTGCTCATACTGTAGTTACAGTCAGTGCAGTCAGCCGTACCACTACACACTACCCCCGCCCTGATGAACACGTGAAAAAAAAAAAAACATTCACCGTCTCAACAGCAGGCATACTGTGTCTTTGAGTCAGGAAGTGCACAGGTGTGCAGTCAGGGCATCAGTTCCAGGGTTGTGGATTATTTAATTTGTCTTGGAGCTCTATTTAATTCCTTTCTCCTGTCGTTTTCCTGCTGAGACAGACCACAATATCCACTGAGACGAAAATCTATTGGTTATTCACACATTTGAGGGTAGTGCACGTTCCATTTCTTCACCATTGGTGGTGGTTTTAACTGATGTTTTGCCATAGCTCATATCTACATCATTGCTTAATGCTGTTGATCAAGAAATATCTCAATCTTATGGGGAACGAGCTGGTTTTTTTTTAGCACATTTTACCTTCAGTGGTGTTTGATAAATGGTGAACTGACCTTGTTATCTGCGGGTTTTAAATGAACATAACCTGGTCCCTGTCCTCAGTCCTATTGAAAGGTTCATATTTCAGACGGGATTCATAGCGACAAGATATTTTACCCTCAGTGCTACTTACCTAAAGATCATAAGATCAAAATCAGCTACAGATTGAAAATAACCTGTATATGGACAGAAGTAGTGGGACACGTTAAATTCAGGTGTTTGTGTTCCGGGGTAGAAGACGATAATGAAAAATGTCATAATACAGTTTTATACTGGGATAAATATCATTGCATCTGTTAGTTTGGTTTATCTTTTCTTCCAAAAATACCTCAGATATGATTTTGACTTAATTTCTCTCAATTTGACTTAATTTCTCTCTTATTCACATGGACAAATATGGACATCAATATTCCCTTAAAGTTTAAATGGCATTTAAACTTTAAGGGAATATTGATGTCCATATTTCAAATCATCATGAACAGGAACTGTCCCAGTACTTTTCTCCATGCAGTGTAACTTTTGGTGCATTAATCAATACATGTAAATAATTGGTGTTAAATACAGTTATTAATCTTTTCACGCTCATCATATATAACCCATTTGGACGTTCAGAGGCTCCATAGTTAACATGGAAATACCATCATCCCCTACAACATTGATTCACTCACACTGGGTTTATGTTCAAACAAAGATTTATTTTTCTCTAATTTGATATGAAACCCTTACCTGATCTTTGATCTGGGAATTAAATAAAAGGAAATGTTTATCTTATGCCGTCAATAATATAATAACAAATAGTGATTATTGGAGTCATTTAAAAAAATTCAATATAGAAAAAAATCTGTCATAACTGTCACCATATTTTCCACAAACATACCCAAGCCATCATTTTCCACAACACTGATTTAATAATAAACACATGCTGTTGGACAAATGACAGTGGATGGACAAACATTTTTATGTTTATTTAATGATATATTTGGCTGATAAAATCACTTCTTCAGTTTATTACTTTAATGCACCTTGTGCTTTTATGAACAACTATAGTTACTTAAATGTGGGAACCTACCGTCTTTTCAATGACAATTTTGAATACAGATGATGATATAAGTCTTACATGAGTATGTAAGACTTATATCAAGTACGACTTATATCATGTACGACTTACTATAAGTCGTACATGAAAGCAAGACATTTCGCCAGACCTGATGTCATTCATGATCCTTTGTTGGTCTCGATTAATGATCGAGTTGACAACAAGATAAAATCAGAGGAAGTGATGCTGCACAAAATTCCTTTCTTCACACCTTATTTTTTCTCCACCCAGTAATGGTAGAGTTAGTTTTCATCACTATGGGTAGAGTGACTCATTAGTCCCTCTCGTGGTCCCATGAAGGCTCAGGCCCTTCACTGTTAGTACATTCAGTTCTTATCTGAAAAATCCAATACATTATCATGTTTGGCAGAACTACACAATTCTTTATTGTCATCTAGGAACCTTACCATAAAATCATTTGCAGTGGTGGAATACTACCATAGCCCCTTTAACCCTTGTATAGTTCGCTCACAAAAATACTCAGAAATTCAAAATTTCAACATTCATGTGTTTATTGGGGGAGAGAAGACTTTTCTTATGTATATGTAAGGGAAGGATCCAAACTTCTGGATCAGGTCTCCATTGGACTTTCGTTTTTGGTTGGTTTTCTGCTGTGAAGGCTGACGAAGAATGAGGAGG
>JAPTHA010000005.1:35291382-35307721 GCA_029814585.1 Gymnapogon annona | reverse complement strand
TGAATTGATCTGAATGTGGAACCTGAACTAATATTATTGTTAATATCTTCAGTGTCATTTCAGCATTGAACAGATTCTTCTGAAGGGCCAGACTGGACCTTTTGGCGGGCTGGATTTGGCCCCCGGGCCACATGTTTGACACCTGTGGCTTACAGTAAAGGGTTCAGTGAGTAATGTGAAAAGGGACGGAGAGAGTGGGCGTCCCTGCCTGGACACTCTATGCAATGGGAAACATTCTGAGGTTGGTCTATTTATGATGACAGTGGCTGAAGGTCCAATGTAGAAATGTTAACCCAATTAATAAATGATTCTCCAAACCACTGGGTATCAGAAAAATAGTTAATTCTGTTTGCAAACTCAGTCAGTGTCAGTGTCTAATGTGATTATGATGGATTGTAAGTGTTTTTTTCTGATCTGTGGTTCATTATATTGAAGAGTCTGTATTATTAGATTAATATCTTTCATACCAATTTCATTATTCTGTGAGTGAGCGTTTTGGTGGTGATTTTTCATTCGACGTAAAGGAGAGAAATGGTTCGTGTTGGATCATTGTTAGTGTTTTGTTGAGGAGCAGTGAACTTGTGGTAATGTTCATGTGAGGAGGTAATTTGGAATGTTTGTTTGTTTTTTTTCCACTGATGATTGTATGAAAGAGTGAGGATAAAATAGACCACAAATGTTTATTGAGTTCAGCAGGGAAGTCGTCACTTAAAATAGTCCAGGTTCTGATGGAGGATAAACTGTAAATGGTTAGAGATGCCAATATAATTCATTATATTATTAACTTATAAGTTACAAAATTAGGGTAGTCCTTCAGCTGTGATCTTGAAGGGTCAAATTCAAGGTGACCAATGTTTAGATTTCAACAATCACCTTCTCCAAAACCACTGATTAAATCATTTTATAATCTTAGATGTAACTTGCTTGGGACAACGTTTGTTCACACTGTTCACACTGAAAAAAATTAGATTTTTTTTTTAATTTAAATACATTTTTTAAATAAAAAAAAAAGTTTTTATTTACCTTTTACTTACAATGGGTCATGCATTGATAGCTTATAAAATGGAAATAGGTTGTGGGGTAATAGAATAGGTTCTATTGGACGAGGGATGTCATGCATCACGACTATAGGACTGTGACATAAGCAAAGCCTGACAAGCTCATATATTCAAGTTGATGTAGGATTCTTGATAGAAAATGCTGGTGAGATACAGGGTCATTGGCCCTGTTTTTCCATCACATGAACATTCTACCTAATTCCTATCTGAAGTATGGAAACCAAGCATGAAAGGAAGCTGAAACAGTCAAAGTTCTTGTGGTCAAGTCTATCCTTAAATCCCCTCAGTGCAAGTACCCTTTTTGGAATTTTATTAAATACAAGAACAAACTACAACAGCAAGAGGCAAGTTTTTAAAAATAAAATATATAGAAAATACAAGATAAAATTAACACTTCAATAGTTATCTACTCACAAATAAGGAAGAGATAGAAACGGAGCAGACTCACAGTTCAAATGTATGTTATTTCCTTACAGGTTTCTGCTGCTAAAATGACTAGATTTGTTTTTGTTCAAATCTGATCCTTGGCCTGAACATACGCACAAAATTCCAAATGCGATCAGAGTTACCAGGGTTCCTTTGACACCTGAGCTGATCCCAACAAATACTGCAAAGTTACCATAAATGCAGAATGCAAAGCAGCTCCGAGTGTTGGCAGTGGTGCAGAGCAGAGGGGAGTAACGGTACGATTCTTGTCTGTGTTTGCCAGTTGAAATCAAGACCAGATTGAAGTTTATCCTTCAGGAGAAAAGATGCAGCAGAAGGAGAATGAGAGCAGGAGCAGAGTCGTAATCTGCTTTCACAAATACCGCATGAGGAGCATTTTAGTGAAGTTTTTATTGGTCAAGGACGAACAAGGCAAAATGATTTTAACAAAACTGAACAAAAACAGAATGTGCAGAAAGCTTTCCTTATCCCTGTATCACAAAACTTTATGAAATCACTGTATTGCCAAAAGAAATGGATTTACAAAGATCATTAGTAGGTGATCTAAACAGACAACAAAACATAGATGACTCTTTTGATTCTGACTGAATACGGGTCTAGAATCTACCAGCAGTTTATGGCATGCAGAGGCTGAGCAGACAGGTTTTCCCCCACAGCCGTTGGACATTGTGTTCCTGTACATGTATTAGTGTCAGTGTGATTAATCTTCATGAACTCCTCTTGCCGCTTTTGTATTTAGTATTTAAATAGAACCTGGGAACCTCTCGGATGAGTTCTTGCCAAAATACACATCCATGATGCAACAAGTTTTGTTAAACTGTTTAAGCTTCATATTCATCAGAGCCTTCTGGTGGTCAAGTGGTAGAGCTATACCATACGCAAAACCAGTCATTCTGAAGACATTTCTTAATATTGTTAAAAGTTGCTGTAGATAATTCCTGAGGTCAATACAGATAACCTTTGAGGCATTTCGAGATGATACCACTTGGTTATCAGACGGCGCTGACACATGTCTGAATAAATGGTTGAAAGACTATATACTATATGTTCCAAAATTGGTGACTGGTCACATCATTACATTTTGTCAGTGCTGTAATTATATATACACAATGCATGTAATGAAGTTGAATCCAAAACATGTAATTTTCCTAAACTTAACAAAGTGTTTGTATTGCTTTAACCTCAACACCCTCAGGAGATAGGTCAAAAACTTTAGCATGAAAAGCCAAAAAAGTATCATGTCTTTCAACAGCAGTTCTGAATTGGTGTATTTCTCATGTTTTTATTATTTTGTAGATAGTATTGTGTAGTTTTAAAAGAATTAATTGCATACATTCCCTGTGATGAACTGGCGACTTGTCCAGGGTTACCCACCAACACCTTCGCCCTTGAGTATCTGGGATGGGCTCCAGTGACCCCTGAGACTTTGCAAAGGATAAAGCTGGTTCAGAAAGTGAGTGAGTGAGTGAGTGAGTGAATGAGTAATTGCATACATTTTCACACATGCATGTTCTGTCGTTGTTGAGAGTGGTTTAACACATTAACACATCGTATCTCATGGTGATGATGACGGCTGGATAGCTCAGTTGGTAAAGGGCCGGCTGGTGCATAGGGGACCCGGGTTCGATTCCTGGGACTGAGCATCCAATGGGTTGTGTCAGGAAGGGCATCTGACATAAACTGCCAAATCAAACATGCGAATTGGATTCGCTGTGGTGACGCCAGAAGGCGAAAAAGCAGAAAGAAATCATCAACTCATGGTGACGGTGTTTTTGAAGAGAAGCAATCACATTCTTCTTTCCAGAATGGAAACATCTGAGCTGAAATATCTCCAAGAGTGGATGAATCCTCTTACATGCTCATTTTTTTGTCTCCTCTTCTGCTATGATGTCAAACAGAGAGGACGTTCCCCCTCCTGAGAGCCGCCCGGTCAGTCGGCGAACCAACCGAAGCAGCGGTCAACAACCACAGGTCACGTACAGCCACGTAGGTGCGACTGAGGCGAGCTGTATGGATGAAGGACACACTCGCACACCATCCACCACCTGCAGCCCCATATACACACCGGTCAAATACAACAGCAAGGACGGATATGCGGTGTGAGGAGCGTTTGGTGCTTGAAGGCAGTTTGGACACTGGAAACTAGGAAGGTGGATCAGCGAGCACCAAGCACAATGTGATTTTCTATGATTAAGCTCCAAACAAGTGTTCAGAGCCATGTGATGAATTTATATCACTGTCCAATAAAAGTGCCTCAGGATAACACAGTGGATCATATATCCTCTACTCACTACATACATGTATATTTGCAGTTATGAACCTGCATCTGATGGAAAATTTTGGAAAAACACTGCTATGTGGGAACCTGACAAAAAGGAATAAATCCTCACCTTGTTGTGTGCTAATTTTCTGCATTTTAATACACAGCTTCAATTAGTAGATAGTAAATACATTCCTTTTTTTGAACAGTGGTCACTCACTACGTGTTGCTTTTGTACTTTTTATGTATGTATATATATAACACCCCACTTTATTATCCCTGTGGGGACCACTTTACCTTTGATATTGCAATTAACATTAGCACATGACACAGAAGAATGAGCCATTGTTGAAGGTTCCATTGGTTCTTTAAGAGTGCATGTGAAATCATGTCAGCATAAAAAAAACTGATTTTAAAAATAAACTGTACAGAAAGGTAACTTTGTATTCAGCCATTTTAAATTACTGTACATGTTTATTTCTCATTGTAATCAGATGAAAAGACACTCAAAAAGTAATCTAATTGGGTTATAAAGCCCTGGGTCATTTGTTTCCACAGGGAATCATTTCATTGTAACACAATGTCATTTATTAGACTTAGACTTAGACTTAGACTTCCTTTATTGTCATTACACAGACACACACAATGAATCTGGTAACGAAATGTCGTAAATGTCGTATTACCTGATAGCAGAAGCTTCATTTCTTTAAATTGAGCTCTAAGTATAAAACAGCAACGTCAAGATAAAAAAAAAGATTGCAGCTTCACAATGCAACTTTTATTTTTGCTCTTCTTTGCCCCCTTCAGTGAGTTTTATTGGTAATAAATAATAAAATTAGTGTCGTGCATACCCCTTCAAAGTTTGACGCATTAGTCTGTGTGGTCGATTTTATTAAATTATTCGTGTCCTACGCTATTACCAGGTTTGAGTTATTGGTCCATTTAGGTGCTTGTTGTTTGGATTGTGTTCTGTTTAACTATTTTGTTGTGCTTTTAGGTTATCTAAAGAATGTCTATAGCTATAACCGTTGTGTAGCTGCCTCAGGTAACTGGAGCCGCTGGCTTTCAGAGGTCACTTCCTGGCCTGTTGTCGGTCTCGGCCCTGAGCCATAGCATACTGGTCTCTGAACCTTCCTCTGATCATCTATTTTTATGTTTGTTCTGAGGTTAGATCGATCACACATCATTTGTGTATACTGTATGTGTTATATTTTCTGTGCAGACATGAAAATATAATACAGTTAATGTCAGCAAACCCATTTGTCCTCTTTTATTCCTTCACTCGAGAAGCAAAAAGAGCATGAGATCAATAAGCTAACTCGAGAGTGGAATAAAAATCATTCCGTGGACATGGGTGGACAAGGACTTTTGTATATTACTTTAATTATATATTTAAAAAAATACTTTATAGTCATATCTGGGTTTTTGACTAATTTCTTAGTTTATAAATGAAGATTTTATTCTAAATCATGCATTTTGTGAGCTGGAGTTTTGAAAATTCTTCCAATTTGTGTTTAATTGATGTGTGACACCTAAAGCATCACATTAGTTGAAAATTATGTTCACTCTGATCATATTTGAAATATAGGATTTTTTTTGTCCTGTGTATCTAAAACGAAAACCTCCCCCAGAGTGTAATTTCTAACTGATTTGACTCCTCTAATGGTCTAAGGAGAGAACAAGAAAAACACCACTAGAAAGTTTCAGTGTATTTTAACATACAGTTACTAAAATCCTGCATTTAGCAATAACCACCACAGTATCCAATGAGGTACATTTAGTTATACTCTCGACAAACTGATGGTTTTTTGAGAAATAGGCAGCTACTCTGCATCAGTTAGAGGGTTAACACACTGAGACATTATCCAGTTCCAAATGGAGAGTGAAAAAGTTTGTGTTATTCTATAATGCAGTGTTTTTTGTGATGTGTTGTAAACATTCACTCAGTATGTGTTCAACAGAACTGTACTCATGTACTCGTGTCAACACGTTTGCACATCGACTACACACTGAACGTTCAAGAAAGTTCATTAAAATTTTCAGAACAAGCTCAAGTTTTTGTATATTTTTACATGTGTAAAACTCCTGACCAGCATCATTTCACGGCATATTGCCTACTTGCCAACAGGTCAAATAGTAATATTTACATGGGAAAGGACTTGGAATTTTGGTATCAATCTGATACAAAATCATATTCATTCTAAAACAAGTGAATTCAACAGATGGTGGAATGGAATGGCTATCATACATGTAGAGATGTGACTTCGGGCAGAAACAATGCATTGACATCAGCATCTCACTACTGTTTTCACTGCCGAAGTTGGCCATGGCACTACCAGAAGCTGTGGCCAACCTCGTCCAAACTTACTTCCAGGATATGGAATTCAGCCTGCCTACAGAAGGCTTCTGCATGGCAGCCCCTGGAGGTAGGAATAATGGCCAGATGCACCATCTCCCCATTAGCTTTTATCTTGGCCATGGGTGTCATCATCTGTTCACCATGGTGGGTGGTTGGGTAGGAACTTATGAAAGCTGGTCTAAGGCTCCCTCGCATCAAGGAATTTATGGACGACTTCACCAATCTTACCACCATGAAGCCCTGCACCAGGCATCCCCTCGGGTAGCTCCAGGACAATATCAAAAGGACCCCGATTAGTGTTAAGCCCTGTAAGTCCAGGAGCACCTCACCTTGTGAAAGGTAAGTTGGAAGAGTACTCCGCATCGGAGGAAAGCCCATGCCAACATTGGGGAGGAACCCATCAAGAGCCTTAAGCATTGGTATGACACTTTCGTTAGGAAGACAGCACAGGTAGCCCAAATTAGGGAGGATACCATCAGCAGTCTAAAGACCATGGACAACACCCCCACTGGTCCCAGGTTAAAATTTAGTGCCTCCAGCTTGGCCTCCTCCCATGCCTCATGTGCAACTTCCTCGTCTATAAAGCATCCTACTTTCCAAGGTCGACAAGTTGGAACGGCTTGCCAAAAAATGGCTAGGCCTCCCAAGTTGCAAGATAAGTTTGTCACAGGGACATTACATTTAGCGACACTGTTTTGAGATGTAAGGTGAACAGCTTGGAGGCCAAACTGACCTCTGGCAATGCTATACCTGCTCCACCTCTCAAACCTACACCTTTAAGAGCACTCATCAGAGCTGGCAAAACACCAAACAGATCAGGCCCCAAACTCACACCGTGGTCTGCTGGATGGGGCACGGGACTAGAGGATGACCTGGACCAATGTCCAGATCTAGACCAATGTCACTGCTTCTCTGCTCACGGTGCCTTGGGAGGATGCTGTCAGTGAGGCCTATGAGCAGAAGTGCCTCAAATACTCTGAGCTGCTAGCAGACGTGGGGATGGAAGACGAAGGTTTACCCAATCAGGGTGGGGTCCAGAGGGCTTGTGGGCAGATCAGCAACAAGGCTCCTGAATGATTTAGGGATTTGAGTTACAACTCTGCAGTAGGCTGTCAACTCCCTCTCCAACTCCATAGAGCAATGCAGCTGCTGTCTCTGGCGGAAGAGAAGAAAAAGTACTTGGGCCACGAAACAGCAGCAGGAGCAGCTGAGGAAGCAAGGGATCCAAGGCAGAGGGGACACAACTGGGACGCCAGGTGTTGTTGATGAGTCCTCTGGAGATGTGGGGGACTAGTCATCAAAACACCAATGAAGGTGGGGGCCACCTGATGATCCCATCACACCTGAAATTTTTCATTTTGAATTTTATGTCATTGAATAATTTTAAGTTTATTATTAGTGTCATTACTTTTTGTCTTTCATTTTCAAAGAAGTTTTCTTTTTAACATTTCATTTTTTCGTAAAAAAATATCTTTTTTTACTTTTTGGTTTTGAAAACTTTTTTTGCTTTTTAACTTTTCATTTTTGGTTTATTTTTTTCCTCTTTTAATTTTCATTTTGCGTTTTTTCAATAAAAACTTTTTTTTTTTTTTTTTTTACTTTGCATAAACACTAATGAGACTTAATGTTGTTGCTGAATGATAGATAGTGGAATGCTGCAGATACTTCCTGTAGAGTACAGCTGAAAATGTTAAATAAAGACTCAAATCAGTTTGAAACGTAAACCAAAAGAGAAATATTTATTTCATGATAGACCTCATTTGGAAATACTCAACCATTCAAAAAAAAATGTACACAATTAAGTACTTATTCTTTTGAAGATGTACTGACAGGAGTTGAAAATATAAATAGCCACATGCAATGGGTTTTTGTCCACTACATAAACAGCCACCAAAATCCCCTCCTTGTTCTAGTAGCAGGTAGGCCTCCTATTGGTTCCCCCTGCACACGGTTATAAGACGGCAGTGTGCATCTCTGGGGGCAGTTTGGCCTTTGCAATAACACACATGATAGACAATCAAACAGTTTAGAGACTAAATGCATCTGCATCTTCAGCTCCGTTCATCAGTCTTTGTGAACCAGAGTGCTTGTGTTCAGTGTTCGCACTTTACCTCAGGGTCAGTTTGGTTTTGGAAAGACAACCATCTAAGACTTTTTTCTGTAAAAAAAAAAAAAAAGAAAGAAAGAAGAAACTAATAAAACTGTGGTCTGCACATTTTTGTACTCTGTCAATAGTAAATAGATACTACAAGATGTTTATGGAAGGTAATGGCAATACAAATTACTTAAACGCCCCCCCCGAAATTTGCTCTTTGTTAAGGTATACATATTCACCATTGACTGGTTACTACCAAACATTTAAAGTACTGTAATACAATAATAATAAAGTGACCTTATTCATAATGTCTTATTCTGCATTAGTCTACCTGGAAGGTTGTATATCAATGATCTCATTGTGCTTCGTTTAATATGAGCCTCAGATTGTGGTAAAACTTCAACAACAGTCACTTTCACTTTGCATTAACTGGCTTGTTGAAATATTCTGGAGAAAAATGTTTCTATGTATAAAACTGCTGTTCCAGTTAAGAATGTGTTCATCAAAAATAATGAAATCAATATTAGTTTTTGTATAATCTATCCATCTATAAAGAGTTGCCCAGGTCTTTATTTTTCACATCAGCAGAATGCACCAGGTCTTTATTTGACAAGAATTCAGGCATATTTATATTTAGAGCTTTCTGGGTCACACAGTGTTAAACATACTGCAATTCATTTTTCTGCATTTGTAACATTTAATTTACTGTTACAAAATAACAGTTATTTTGTATTTCAGTGGATAGACACCATTCACTCTTCACTAGAGCTTTTATTGTATAAATATCCTCTTGTCCTTTTATTAGTTTCTACATCATATTTTTGGCCCAATTGTGATATCTAAGCAATTTTACTGTCCCAACACTGCTGCTTAATTTCGCAAAATTTGGCTATGACCTGAAAAAAAAAAAACTTTAGTCAATAAATGCTATGAAATGACAGTTCTGCAGAAAAAGAAGATGCACACCGGCACTGACTATAATGTCTCATGTGACTGACTTTGAAGTGATATATATTGTTGAATATTTAATATGCAAAAGGACTCATGCTTAACTAGCAGCACATTATATGACAGACAGCATAAGCTTATAATTATTATTGAGAACCAATTCATATTTTGTGTCAGCCACGACTTCTATGACTGTAGCTACACATAGCCCTTATAATTGCTACTTATTAATGCCTTATTCTGCATGACCATATCCTCAATAGCCTCCTAATCACTAATAAATTGCATTTTTGCATGTACCAGTATGCATCCTGATATGAATATCCTTTGCTCAGAACATTTAACACACGCACCGTTATCCTCCTTTAATAGCTATGGTCTATTCTTACACTCTGTAATGTCTTTAGAATATCTTTACAACCCTGAAAAGGGCACTTCATTATAAAGTGAGGTTTTGCTTATTTAATTCACCAGTAGTTTGACATTTAATAACAAACACAGGTTTCTTTGGCGATCTAGAGTTCCCTTAACTTCAGGTTTATCTAATGCAATTAATACATCCCAGTCTTATGACAAAGGTTCCACTGCAAATGGGATGAAGAGTAAAACATTCAGATGTGAATTCCTGCACAAGACTACTTAATATCCTCGCTACATCTACCCTTATTATACAGTAACATGCAGAATGAGGCCTTAATAAATGTATTACGGTGACTGATAATGAGCCAATATGCTATTACACTTAAATAATATACTGGTCAATGGTGAATGTGTGCAATTGAATTAAAGTGATACCAGAAATTATGTTATTGTGCATTTATTAGGCATTTCAAATAATTAAAATTGAGTCTGAAAATGCATATATCTGGTCAGAAGAGGAGGGTTTATGCATTTTATGTGCAAATAGACCAAGAGGTCAAACTCTGTTACCACCGTAGGTAAAGGAAAACATGAACACTATTCCCCTAGAAAGTCACAGTCTGGCTCCTTCAGTGGATTCCTGTTTCCTTCAGGTTCTTTTCCTCTCATTTCATCAGTCTGTGCAGCACCAAAATGAACAAAACAAAAGGTTAACAGTGACCGTACAAACTAAAATAAACCCCTTCACCTGATTGACTGTCAAAATAAGGCCAAGTACAAAAATCATAACAATCGGTCTAAATCCATGCAGACCTTAAATCATGGCTGAATTTGGCTTCATATAACAACAACGACAATAACAAAAAAGTGTTGGTCCAGTTCTCCAAACTTAAGAAAAAATGGTTTGCTTCTGTACAAAAAGAAAAGAAAACAATGAAGAGTTTGATTTCCTAGTGTGAAGTAGTTATCAGGTGTAATGTCTGGATGGTTCCCTTTTTGCATCCTCCTGACTTTACCCACAAACGTGTGACGCCATGACTGATGTGAGCTGGGATTGTTTTCTGACAGAAAAACAAAAAAACAAAAACCCAGTAGTTTATTTTCTGTCCAACCACCCGTTAGTCTTTACTATTGGGAGGTAAGTGTTTTAGCCCGTTGGTTTGGGAGGGGGTTATGAGCTCGGGCCCCTTCCCCTCTGATACTGAAGTCCTTTGGATGTGAACAGACTGGCTTTTTTCGAGGATGGCAGCGGTCTTTACCAGCTGATGTCGAGGTTCGGTAAGTGACCACCGTTGTTCAAAGGCACCGTACTGTACATTGGTCTGTGTGTGTTTGTGTGGGCTGCGCATGGGCACATGCATACATGACAAGTAAAACCAGTCCACAAAGTCGATTCCCTCCACTGGTGTCAGCCCACAAGGCGTCACCATGACAACTAAGGCAAAATCTCTCAACATTAAAACAGAGCATTTGTCTTTTTTCTTTAGGTTTTTTTTTTTTCCTCCACTGATTTTTTTTTGCTGTTCCTAAAATCCTCACAATAATCATTAATCATAGTAATGATAATAATCTCTATTCAATAAATTATCTATACTGTACAATTATTTCACCTCGCATAGACCTGCAACAAATAGGAGACTTTCCAAAGTAAAGCTATCCAGAGTCAGTGGAGCTGCTGTGTTTACTGCTCAGTGAAGCCTCTGCAGAGGACGCACAACAAGGCAGGGTTTTGTTTTGTTGTTTTTTTTTTTAGTGTGTTTTTCTTTCTGTACAAAAATTAAACAGGACATCCTGCAAAGAAAAGTAAAAAACAAACAAAAGCAAAGCTGATGCATAATTGAAGACAGAGAAACAGCATAGGAATGCTCACTGAGAAAATGAGTGTCCAGCAAAAAGCAACAAGAAAACTCTTTTTTTGTGTGTGTGTTTTTGTTTTCCGTTATTTTCCTGGAGAGTAAATAATTTTCTCTGAGAACAGTAGATACTGTATATGACAGTTCCTGATTTGAAGGCAGCTTTACTGCACTCCTTCTTCATCCACATATGTCGAAGGAAACCATCCGATCTGAAACAAAAAAAATGCTAATTAGATGTTGTTGCGGCATGTGCAGATGGTCTTAGCCCAATTTCCATTAAGGAGTGAATTGGAGCGAGTTTAACTGTGTCATTCTTTCAATGAGCACGTGTTAAATCTCACATCAATGTATATAATGTCATATAATTAGAAGTGTGAATGGTCTGGGAATCCACATTATTTTCAGATGCAACACCCTCATAAATGTTCTGAATTAATATTACATATAGAAAGGATGCTAGTTGCTAGGCAACCCTTTCTTTCACTTGTTGATGCAGTGAAGTAATTCCTGAACAAAAGCTGTGGTAGCATATTGTTTCTACTTAAAGACAATTATGAAACGATGCCTATATGAACAGTCAGCTAGTGACAGCGGACTACTGTGTCAGTAAAAGGTAGGTACATTTAGGTTCAATCTCCTATGGGTTTCCTCTGATGATAGCCCTGATGAATATCTGGAGTTGCCATCCCCTTAAAAAAAAGCCACTTTTCTTATTCTTTCTCTTTCTCTTTTCAGTCACCTGCATTCTAAGTGCTTTCAACAACACGTCTATTCAGATACAAAACACAGGAGTGAATTCAGCCACACATTGTCTTCATTCACAGATACTTCTGTGAGATGTGGTGGTTCAACAACATGCACCATATCAACTGTGTTTTCCTTTCTTAGTTTTCAATTTTCCTACCTTTCGTTGGCTCTGAATAAAATTTTTTAAATGTCATTGTCTTGTTATTATGATGCCTTCACTGCCCGAAACCTTACTAAAATAATTAGCATACATGAGCATTTTACACAATGTAATGTTGAACAAATACAGATATTGTGCTGTGCGTGCCACAGTTTTCCATGACTTGTGCAGACACTTCCATACACATCTCCATACAGTAAGCGAAACAGCATAGTCTTCCAACTCTGATCCATCCTATCTTTAGGGATTGGAGTCAAACTTGTGTATGAATTTCATATTTGCCATTATGTTCTCACTTGCCTCGAACAATCAACACATCTCATCCACTCCTCCCATCATTCACCTGCCAGAGATACCTGAGGCCAAGCAATATTGTGACACCAAGGACAAGTTGTAGAGATCTGCTGTTTCACCTTCACCAAGTAAGAGCATAATGTGCTTTTAATACCACTCGGCTCAATGGGGTGTAATATTCTGTTGAAATTTACTGCCCTATTGGTGGCCTATTTTCCTCAGACTTCTTCTCGATGCCAACATGACCAATAAATTTGGTCCAGATACCTCAATCCTTTCTTCATATAATGCAATTGCATTGTTAAATGGTGAGACAGATGGACTAACGATTACAATACCCTTTTGGCCCAAAGTTGGCTGAGGGGTAAAAACATCGGAGTCCACTTCCTACATACATGCTCATTCTAATGCAGGTATGACGACTTCTATATAGATGATAATGAGGTAAATGATATATGGAACTTTCTCCAAAAATCATAATGTCCTGACCTTGTTCAATTGACAACTTAACTTGGATATACAAATGGAGGCATATTTTCTTTGGCAGCTTGCATTGTGTTAGGTTTTGCTGAGAGTTCAGGGAGAATTCATTTGTTTCAAATGGTGGCACATGTTATTTTAGGTGTAAAAAAATGAAAAATGTTCCTCATCTGTTCCAAGCATGGAGGCACATTACTCGTGAAACGAACAGCGCTACTGTATCAGTATTTCAGTTTATCCCCACAGTGACCCCCAGTCGATATCACCTCCGCTCAGACTGGTACCAATGCAGGCACAATATTTTGACTGTACATTATATTTTTCACCCATTTCCTGCCAAGACGTTACCGTGCAGATTACAGATAGACACAATGCACTAAGGTAGATTTTATTGTGCGTCTTACAAGATACAGTCCTGACAAAACATTGAGCTGACAGAGCTTCTCCTGATTCCAGGGGGAATCTAGCATTACCTGTTTTATAGCATGTTCATGACGTTCAGAAAGTAAACCCTGCTGGCAGTGTGAAAGACAATCTATGTAACATCTTTTTTTGATTGATGAAAACCCAAATATAAAGTCTGTGCTAGTTTTTGGTGAAGAATTGGTAATGATCTACTGAATGTGTTTAGAAAAACGGGCTATATTATTCAGGCACTATTGGTTTTAGGACACACACCTGCAGTAACAACAACATCTCATGTGGGTGACCTTGAAGTGAAATATATTGTTGGATATTTAATATGTAGAAGGGAACCTGCTTTAACTAGCAGTACGTTATAGATGGATAAAAACTTTATTAATCCCTACATGACAGACAACATAAGTTTATATTGTAATTATTATTATTCAGAACCAATTCACATTTTGTGTCAGCCACGACTTTAATGACTGTAGCTACACATAGCCCTTATAATTACTACTTATTAATGCCTTAGTCTGCATGACCATATCCTCAATAGCCTCCTAATCACTAATAAATTGCATTTTTGCATGTACCAGTATGCATCCTGATATGAATATCCTTTGCTCAGAACATTTAACACACGCACCGTTATCCTCCTTTAATAGCTATGGTCTATTCTTACACTCTGTAATGTCTTTAGAATATCTTTACAACCCTGAAAAGGGCACTTCATTATAAAGTGAGGTTTTGCTTATTTAATTCACCAGTAGTTTGACATTTAATAACAAACACAGGTTTCTTTGGCGATCTAGAGTTCCCTTAACTTCAGGTTTATCTAATGCAATTAATACATCCCAGTCTTATGACAAAGGTTCCACTGCAAATGGGATGAAGAGTAAAACATTCAGATGTGAATTCTTGCACAAGACTACTAAATATCCTCGCTACATCTACCCTTATTATACAGTAACATGCAGGGGAATATGTTCATGCAGAATAAGGCCTTAATAAATATATTATGGTTTTAGGAGTGAGACCTGAGTCTGAGATCTGAAAATGAGTCACAGAGTCACTTCTGACTCACCCGTCCATTGGCCTCTCCTTTCCACCAGCCTTGGTCTCCGCCGATTTTGCTGTAGATTTTGACAATGTCACCTTCTCGCAGCGAAAGCTCCCTCATGTCCCGCGCTGCAAAATTATACCTAGCCACCGCCGTACTGACCACACGTGGAGTAAACACTGAGGACACAGGGCAAACAATCAGCATTAGCCTAATTAAAAGTAAGTTTAGGTTGTCCTGGTGTAAAATAACCATCCTTATGCACGAGGAGATGAATGTGGGGGAGGGGCGATTGTCAACATAACGGTTGTAATTAGTTCTTAAGAAAAAATGTGGTCAGTAAGACACAGCGCAGTCGCACAGTGACAAATGAGTGAGACAGGAACGGACACGGCGTTTCATCTTGGGAGGGGAAATTGGCTTTTCTTCCCTTGATTTAATGAGCGAATGTCAGCCGAGGAAATACTGTGAGGCTCTTGTTAATGAAATGATCGCCATGGTGAAGGAGTAATGAGGCTGACAACACATGGGGTGATTATAAAATGGCAGGTGATGAGGCGAAGGGAGACAATAGGGGGCAAAAAATGAGGGAAAGAAGCGAATACCTGACCAAAAGGGGGCTGAGCTCTGAGAGGACGAAAAGTTGAGGCCCTGCGGACTGAGGAAGGAGAAGTTGTAGGAGGCGCAGGTGGCTGCTGAGAGGAGACGAGAAAGAGGCACAGGAGGAAATAAAGCTTTGAGATTGCATGCATGCAGAGAGACAGAAAGTAAAAAAAAAAGAAAAGAAAAAGAGGCAGCCTTGTGTGCAGTAATCCTGTTTGTCACAGAGGAAATTTTCCCTCCTCGCCGTCTGCTGATTCTTCTTTAATGTCTATTTAGTTTTGACTTCAAAATTCACTTAAAAGGAGACTTTGTGTAGTTGAAAAGCCTTCAATAGCCCGACAATAGATATGTCAGATTTGTTGACTCAAGCTGGTTTATGTATTGTTTTGTTTTTGTGTGAAATGGAAAAAAAATGCCCTGATGATACTCTGGTAAGTGGTTTACTTTGAAGTTTACTTTGACGTTTCTTTAAAGTGCAATTATGGTGTTAGATAGCGCTATTGGGGAACATTAGCCATTAAAGGTTCAAAGGTTAAATGGATAAAGAGTTAGCTGCAGGTAAATTCAGTCTTAATCAAAAACAAAAACTCAAGGTAGGATGCAGTTATTTGTGCATGCAGTGCACTGAAACTAAGCCAATAGCACATCGACTCTGCTGTGTGAATGCATGGACACGTCCAGCCAATGCCACAGAAAAACAATGATGTAGTAGCAGCCAGTTGGTGCCTCCTACAGGGTGAGTAGAGCCACGCCGAGGCGGGACATGAGCCAGTATTCATAGTTTGTAATGGACTGAGAGGCCAGCCAAGACTGACAGGCATCTTACTGGTGGTTTGTGGACCAGCTAACTCCTCCTCCTCTTCTATTAACACTGCTCATCTCTTTTGTTTTTCCGGCTTTCCCCTGTCTGGCCTCCCTCCATGTTAAGACAGTTGAGGCCACAGAGCAACAGTAAACACAAAGAGTAGGAGGACATCTGTCCCACTTAGTTCACCATTATCATGTCCCAACGTAAGAGCAGGTATGTGGTCCAAAACCCACTTCACTATTCGTCAGCTATTTTTTACTGAATTCAAGGATGGTCTGCCACATGTTCCAATTCATCATGTAACATCTAATACACAAATACAATACATACACACACACACACACACACACACACACACACACACACACACACACACACACACACACACACACACACACA
>JAPTHA010000005.1:35257889-35271680 GCA_029814585.1 Gymnapogon annona | reverse complement strand
ACACACACACACACACACACACACACACACACACACACACACACACACACACACACACACACACACACACACATCATCCCGCTGACTTTCACACCCTGTGTAGAGTGTACAGTACGTTGGTCCTTGGTCAATACTTCAGACGCTGCCTTTACATTTCTCATTAAAAAAGTGTTTACCTTGCCTTGTTTGGCCTCATTGTGTTCAGCACAACTTCATGTCTTTTTTGTTTTTTGTCTTTTTGTAACAATATGATGGACAAACATGTTCAATGAACCATTCTTTACATGTCCATACTATATACAACTATTTATACCAACAGTGAGGTGTCTTAAGATGCCACACATCTGATTGGTCAATGTCCATTTTTCCAAACCCAGTGACATCACCTGTTCAGACAGCGGGTCTCAATGTGCAATTTCAGCATTTTTTTGCTGAAATCTGATTTTTTTTTTTACCACATGTGAGTTTGTTCAGATTATACATTAAATATGACTTCTATCAGTTTTGAGTATGTGAACGTGACCGTGAAATGACCCACATGTACTAAAGAGATCCTGATGAAATACATGACTACAGAGACACACAGAATCATGACATTGCATTTCTTTTTTTTTTTTTTTTTTTACATTTTTCATTAGACAACAACATTACATCACACCTCTACAAAATGCTGTAGAGGTTCTATGAATGAAACCTGACCATTCAGACAGAGATCACATTGAAAAATATCAGATGCGAATGTGATTCAAGATCACATATGAAAGTATTCCAATTGAAACTGTCCGATATAGGTCACATATGTGCAAAAAAAATAATTTGAGCCACATTTACATGACTCAATAACAGCTCAAAAGTAGTGAAAGAAATACTCAGAGTAGAGTTTTAAATACTGACAGTGGAGAGTTTTCACAATACAGTAGTCTCTATAGTTTCTATTTGGAAGATTTTCATATTCTTCTGTGAATCTGAAGAACTCCACTACACAGAAAGCTGGTATAAAACATTAGGAAATTAATATGATAATGTTCTCTCTAGGCAATTGAATCAGGTCAACTGGACTGAGTTTTGTCTTGAAGACATCTCACACTCTTATCCAAGTGGCTTCATCAGTTCCTGCAGGACGAAGCTGACTCGTCTGCAATTCCAGGTTGAGAACTCTAACGTTTCTGCATTCTGTCCTGCATGAACTGATGAAGCCATTTGGATAAGGGACAAAACTCAGTCCAGTTGACTTGATTCAATTACTATCAATTAGAGATGCCTTTGACCTGAACGATTGAGAATTTACACAGATATGATAAAGTTCATATTGTTTAGACTATTAAGTGCAAATGGAGGTCACAATAAATCAATCATCACCACTTCCTTTTTTTTTTTTTTTATTAAACTCGCTTTTCCTGCTGTAAATGCGTCACATAGATTGAGGTTGGATCTAAATACACCGCCTAAGAAATGCATATGTGTGGTCATTTGAGCCTTATTAAGCCAACAAACATACCTTACTTTATACAAAATTACAAATAATGAACTAAAGGGATTCAGAAAACTGAATATATTCCAAATCACTGTGCCATCAGAGACAAACACTCCATATGACTAACACCCATTCACTCATCAATTAAAGACAGCAAAATTCACTTTTACTATCTCCATAGGCAGAATCAACCTCTGCATTTCATGTATCCCTGCAAGTACAAGCACAAAGTACTTATGTGCAGTATTTGAGTGTCCGTTTTCTCTAAAGCGGTTTTGGAGCTGTTTGCACTATGTAAAACTAAATAATGCATTCAGGACATTATTATGCCTCTGTAATGAATTACAATGACAAACACAAGCAGAACTTAAATAGGAAAATACATTGTTGTTTCACCGAGGTTTATAATAAGCTGGATTAAAAGTGACAACAAATATAATGGGGGTAGACCGAGATAATAAGCAGAGAACAGATCACGCTGCTGGCGTTCAATAGAGTTAGAAGATTATGAGAAGTAAGACCTTGTCAGAGTCATAAAAGCAGCAGGATTTTTATCATGTGACATACCTGTCGGTTAGTTTTGCATTACTGATGACTGTTACATAGATACACCTAATATTGTTTTTTTTTTTTTTCCTGTGATGAACCAATATATGGACCAATATATCACACTAGTATACTGATACTGTATTTTTCAATGTCGGCCATCAGTCTTCTTTTTTTTTTTTTTTTTTAAAGTTGATATATGACCAGTTGAAAAAAGTAGTACGATATTTGATCAGGCACCTGTGTGGGGAGCACTTGAAGTTCAGTAAATGTTAAAAGAGTATTATGTGTAGTAATAATTTATTTTTTATTGCTGCATCAATCTTAATTACTGTATTTTCACGACCATAAGGCGCATCGTATTATAGGGCACACCTTAATAGAATGATCAATTTAAAAAAAAAAAAATCATACATAAGGCTCATCGCTTTATAAGGCACTGCATATATGTCATGCTGTTAGTGACTGAGTTTGCATTAAGGATCCACTAGATGGAGCTGATATGGTAACTGAAGACATGCCAGCTTTCTGTCCACACATTTTTGAAAAAGACACACTTTAATCTCCTGGTAAAGGATATTGTGGCAAGCATAGATTAGAGCTACTGCTTCTTCCCATTAACCAGACCAATCAAGTAGTCTTTTTATTAACATTTAATGCATACCACAACATGAGTAATGGCAGGACAAGATTAACCATACTACGCTTCTTACTCACGGTACCAACACGTAACACTTTTCTTAATCCCATAAAGCTTTGCAGCAGACAGACGGCTCTGCGATCGCAGGGACTGAACTGTGAGGGCTGCAAAGCATTATGGGGGTTCATGGTTTTGGGGATAAATGATGTTGTGATTTAATTTATGGTAACAGTGCTGTTACTGTTTTTGTTATAATGTGTTTTTATAGTTAAGTTGACCTAGTCAGTTTAGGAAAAATGTTATTTGTTGATACCATGAGTGAGAAGTGTGGTGTGTTTGAGCTTCTCCAACCATTTTTTTCACAATGGTACGTGTTGAGAGTTTAAGTAAAGCTGCCCAGTCAGACCGCTGTGGTGACACGCCCTGACTACAATAGCTGCAACCCGAGGTGGTCCTTGGGTTTCGTCTGAGTTCCGTTCCTACGTTGGTGACGTAACCCGAATTTACTTACCCTTTTCTCAACCTTTTTTGAACAACAGTACACTTTTTTATTGAAAAAGATTCTGAGTCACAGCACCAATGGTGTGTCTTTTAACCTGGTGCCTTATGTGTCACTGAGTTGTAAAATCTGTAAAAATGTGTGATTTTTTGTGACTCTCGGACCATTTACGTGACGTAAGAATATTTCCGTTTTTCCACGAAACGCAACCGGTCACGGATGCGTCCGGGTCCGCGGACTGGACCCGGGACCAGGACACAGACCCGGACGCATCGGACCTGGGTACGTGCAGGTCTAGTAGATGTCACCTATAAACCTGTGCCTGATCGTTACTTCTTGATTCTCTGTTGGCGTTTTGCGGAAAAACATCAATATTCTTATGTCACTATGTCGACGTAAATGGAGTCACAAAAAATCCCACATTTTTACAGATTTTACAACTTAGTGACTCAGGTTAAAAGGCACACCGTTGGTTGTGTGACTCAGGATTTTTTTCAATAAAAAATGTACCGTGGCTCAAAACAGGTTGAAAACCACTGCACTACGCCATAATGCAACAGTACTGTATGTGGATGGAGACAAAATGGTGGAGCGGACTCTGGCGAAGTAAAGTCGAAACGAAGAAAGCCAAGTGCAAACCCGAGGACCACCTGTACTGTTGTCACGGGGCGGACCACTGTTACTTCAGTGACACACCCTGATAAGGGGGCGGACCGATGTCTGCTGCAAAGCATTATGGGATTAAGAAAAGTGTTATGAGTTGGTACCGTGAATGAGAAGTGTAGTGTCATGCCATTAGACATGTTGGTGACGCCCTGACTACACTAGTCATAATGACCTCAACCATATATATAAGATGTAATCCTACCACAAGGCGCACTGTCAGTTTTTGAGAAAAATTAAAGCTTTTAGGTGCGCCTTATGGTCGTGAAAATACGGTACATGAGTGTTTAAATAATATTTCATTATCTGTGCAGTTAAAAAGAATATCAGTCTTAAATATGGGCCATCATCTATCAGCATCAGCCTTAAAAACCCATATCATCCGTCTTCTAATAGGAATACTTACAAGGTTTTCTATTGAGCTTTGGAATTCGCTGATTTTCTTCAGTGTCTCGTTGTCCCTCTTGACTTCGTTGATGTACATGGCGAGATCCTGGAAAAGCAAAGGCAAAACCATTTTTCCAGCTTCTGTGACTAAATCCGCCAAATCTGACAGGTGTTACATCCAGTGCACTATGGGAAACAGTCGCTGCGTGAAAGGGTTTCTACTATCGTGACTCTGAGCGCTGTGGAATCATTATCTAACAAGTGAAAATCCCAGTGCAGTACAGACCTGCATGGCCTCCAGAGCCTCTTTGAGCTGTTGTCTCTCTGGTCGATCAGTTGAGTGACTCAGAAGTTCCTGTGGAGGGAGATGATAATTTTACTAAAGATGCAAATCATACTTTGCATTTTTGAAGAGTACTGGAAATCCTGTTTAATCTCCTTCAGATGTCTCCTTCAGTCTGTCTGGTTATTAACTCAATATACAGATGCAAATTACCGCATAGAGCTCTAGAAATAAGTAAAGTATGGAACGATCATTAATGTGATGCTGATACGATGGAGAAGAAGATGCGGCCGAGCTGCATTTATTCAAATAAAAGTTAGGAGGAGGTCTGAAACATGTCCAAGTAGCCCCGAGGTTGAAGTTCTTTTTATAGCGAACAGATAACAGTAAACACGTCATCCTCTGCAAATCGCATTTTTGTCCTTGTTCCAAATCAATACCAAATGCGTTAGACTGCGTTTGATCCGCCTCCTTGACTGGATTATTGGGATCAATGCTAACATGCTGTGGAGCCACAGAGAGATAAACTGCGCAGGAAAGTAATTATCAAGCCAGTTTTTATCCATTTTAAAGTCATATTCTGACAGTTTTCCAGATCTATTAGTGAAATAGATTTGCAATGATAGCAAAGAAACAACACATGCAATCATGTAAGAAGCCAAAACCTGACGTGTGGCATATTCTGTCCAACAGCTGATGAGAAAGTAAATGCAGGTAAAGGTATTGACTGAAAGAGCCACATGTGGTATTTGTAGTGCATAATAATACCAAGCACGCAAAAAAAAACCCAAAAAAGAAGAAAAAATATATTAGCGTTCAGATAACACTTAATACCAAAAATGTACACACAACATCTTTCACTGTGACTGTATATGATCACAACCCACACATCTTGTGTCTTTTTTTTTATTCCCACCTTGTACACTCCCTGGATTCGTTCTGTATACCTCTAATCTGTATACAGCTACTAGTGAATCTAATTAAACTCAAACTGCCAAGATGTGCTAAGAAACTGACAGAAACTCTGTTGAAAATCACTAAAAACGTATTGCTATAAATAGAAACTATACCCTGCCCGCCTACGTCAACAGTTGTGAGAATCTGGAGAAAATAACCTACTGGATGAAAAAAAAAAGTAGGATTTTTTCAAATAGATCTGGCAACCATTCTTAAACTACATGGAATCTAAGTGGAAATTTGCCAGGATACCACATTGGTTAACCTCTTTTTGCAGTACCTGAGCAAGACTTGTAGGACATATAATAAGTGTGAAGTCAACATATGTCTCTCTGTGAATCAGGCAGTTCACTTCATGTTTTGTTTTGTTTTGCAGACTCTGATCCTGTCGTTGTGGGTCAGAAGTATTGTCTTGTGGTGTATGAATATAAATGTAATATATTTTATTGAAAATTCTAAATAAAATAATCAAAGAAACTAGAGTTAGCTTTTTGTATACATTAGTAGTTTTTGTAGTATTAAGTTCAATATTTTATCTTGTAACTTTAGTACATTGACTACATTACGCAGTGTTTTCTGCAATGTTTTTTATAACATTTTTATACGGTCCTTTTTTTGCAGATTTTTTTGCTGCTACACAAATTTTCATTGTTCCTGTTACAGTGATAATAAAGATGCATTAAATCATAGCCTATCCTATCCTATTAATTATATTTTATTCAATTATATTCTATTGTATTCCAGAGGAAGTACTGACTCACTGTAGCCTGGAGTTTACCCTCTCTCAGGGCTTAGAAAACTAAAGTTAACCATGATGACAGAATGGGACATGAAAAAAAAATGTGAAGAAATCGCCATGAGAAGACAGTGACAAAATGATGAATATGATTAGTGATATTGTCTTTCTTTCTTTCTTCCAAACCAAATGCATGTTAAATGAACCTCCACCATTGTTTTGTACTGAACGTATCAAAGCACAACAAAACTCTGATCGTGCCGTCCTTGTACCTGTGCTTCTCCAGCCTCAGTATGATGTATCAAAATGTGATCCTCCTCAGTCCCTCAGTGTAATGCTGTTCTATGGAGGGCTGTACATAAACATGCCACCAGCTGCTTCTTGTCACTTGCAAACAAGGAGCGTCACCAGCGGACGTAACCAACTGGACTCTGGGCCTGGTGGTAACAGCTCCCAGATGGGCGACAATATCAAAGGGTCCCAGAGTGATCTCACAGTGCGCCACCACCATCGACATGACAGATTGTGTTTGTACTGCTACTGGCGTTGGATTCATTCAAGTGACAGATAATTCCATCACTCTGACCTGGCACTTCAGATGTGTGTGTGTGTGTGTGTGTGTGTGTGTGTGTGTGTGTGTGTGTGTGTGTGTGTGTGTGATACTTACAGACAGTAGCAATATATCTGTACATCGTGTTATGATTTCATCCAGTGCTTAAACTTTGCTTAAAGGTGTTCCATGTACACTCTCACCAGCAGGGGGTAGTTGTGGACATGAATATGCTTAAGACTGAAAACCCACCATTGAATTTCCAATATGTAACCACTGACTGTATCACGGACTGGATCAAGTATAAAGCTCATTGTTTACACACATCTGTATTATGGTATCATCAAGTTTCTTCTTCACATTAAAATGCAAATAAGCTTATTTATGTTCTGCATCAGCTGATAGTCTATATCAGAATCAGAATCAGAATACTTTATTAATCCCGAGGGAAATTGTTTGTTTGCAGCCGCTCCATGTCGTTATACATAAATAAAACAAGGAATTAAGGAAGGGAGAAAGAAAAAAAAAGAACACCAGAGCAAGATATGTTACATAGTATATAACACTATATATAGTGCAAGAGTTATACCCATATACTGTATACTTATACTTAGCCATGTACACATATGCACATGTCTACATAATGCCCATATATACCTATATTTACATAATAATAATAATAATAATAATAATAATAATAATATAATTATAATAATAATTATAATAAATATAATCTTAATAAATAATAATTATAATTATAATAAATAATAATCTTACTAAATAATAATTATAATTATAAGAAATAATAATAATGCCCATATATACCTATATTTGCATACATGAGCTATATTATAGCTCTGTTAGCTCAGCTCTGTTTTTAGACTGAAAACGGTCTCAGTAGAACCACTAATCACCTGTGTTTACTCTAGGATTGTGTTGTCAGTAGATGAACAGTCTGTCACTGTTAGAGTAGGAGGGTAGGGGGGGTCATGATTGTCAGAGCACCCCACCCCAGGTCACTTTCTGATGACTCAAGGACCCTGTAGAGTTAATACATTAAGTTCGTATCATTCCAAGCCAAGACATTGACATGTTTGCAATAATTCCACAATTCTTTATTATTAATCCTCGATGAAAAATGGAGTTCATTTTGAATATTTTACAGTAGAAACACTACATCTGTCTCTTTAAGATGATACTGTAGAATTCACAGCTACTCTAAATAAAAAAGATGAAAAGTATCCAGAACTCATACCACGACTAAATCCCAAAACACTACACTACAGTGATGTATCTGTGCAACATCGACTAAGATTTGCGGCCAAGCGTGGGTGGACCTACATGCATCCGGGAACTGGACTTGTCAGTCTAATGTGCCCCTCGGCCATAGAACACAGCAGAGTTTTACTGCAAAGCTGTGAGAAGCAGTGAAATGGGGTGCACTAATCAGATTAGTCCACGGTTGATTTGACCTCAGTGCCTTGGTGAGAGTCCTGCAGGATTGGTTGGATTCAGAATCCCAGAGAACTTCCTCTGCTCTGTTTCCATACCCACTGGACGCAACGCTCACCTCCATCCCACTCCATTACACACCCATATGATCATCCATAATTGAGACGCTAACTCAATTAATCATATGGAATATCAGGGCAGACAGCTTGTTATTGTACATAAACACCACAGGGAAGATGTTAGTTGGGTGACGTTGGTGAATAGTGGTGTGTCTGTGGTTGTGTCTATTTGCGTATGAGGTGAAACAGCATCAATTAATGGATATTTTAGTAAATAGTCTTTTTATTATCTTATGTCACAAAAGAACAAAATCTGCTGGAGTTCGGTTGTCTCTGCCTTTTTTTATTGCTCATTACGTTAAAGCTTTAAAACCATTAATGTTCAGCTGTGGTCATCAATGAGATGAACTAACATTCAGTATCTGCAGTTCCAAGTACTTGGACAATTCAGGACAAATGGGTAAAGTTGTGTTTCTAATTTATATGAGGCACTTTAAAAAAATTAATAGTTGGTTTCCTTTACTTTACATAAAGTCAAAATAAAGTTTAATTCTAACTGTGGTTGCTTGTACAAAAGGCCTTCCAATCACTGAAAATGACAGATGAGGATGTTACAGTAGTGAAATGTGTTGATTCACAAAATGAGCCAAAACAGCTTTTAATATTTAAAGGCTGACTGTATGTATTTAATTACAGATACGAACCATATGAACTACTTTATCTCACTCTCACTTATGGTGACCACAAGAAAAACTTGATTTATTAAACTAATTAATTAATTAAAGCTGTTGTTTGGTCCATTTGGGACATTTCAAATTCTAATACAATTATAATATAATATATTATAAATATATAATAATATAATTTTGAATGAATAGTTCATTATGGGATGACAATTCTGGTCATTGGTAGAAGATTGTCACCTCTTATGAAACCAAAAAACAAGTGTTAGAGACTGAATTTACATCGTTTTAAATAAAAGAAAAAGATAGTAAATATGGTATAATGCACAGATATATGCAACATGTGAACCAGTGTATCGTGATCTTGTGATGAGTAAACATGTAAGACACCCATTGGTGTCTGTTCATTCTAAGCTACAGTGAGTGGTCCATCTGTAAATATGAATGATTCAGTCCATGGTCCCAAAACGATTAGTGATTCAGATCACTGAGATTAGAGACTCAACATTATGGGTTTATGGCAAATATTCTGCAAAGACATCTTGATGTTTGGCCTGGATTATACCTTTGCCAACTGTCAATTAGACTACGTTGATCCATCTGTTAAAAAGAGGAGAAGATCCCAATTTGAATTTTTATTGTTGGATTAATGTGCTGTAATGAAGTACCCACGTCATCCACCCCCCCACCCCCCAACACACACATACACGCACACACACAAACACCCACCACCCCACCACCACCACTCCCTCCCAATAACCATCCAAAGGATATATCAGTTAAGAAAATGTATTGTTTTGTTCTAGGGTTAGGTAATATATTGAATAAACTAGATTTTGCTTTGTGAATTTGTGACAGTTGATTGAGATTATCTCTCCACGGTGCTCAATTCAACATGCATCCTGTTTACTTCTCATCATTATTTTTATTGTGAATGTCTTTCTCCACTCATTTGTATTGCTGGTGAAGAAAGTGTGATTTTACAAATGAGTAGCGTGTAACACTGAAAAAAATAGTAATGATTCAGGATGATTCGCAATATAATTTATTGCGTAAATTCAATTTGGATTTTGGTTCCCTTCGTATAGAACAGTTGCTTAAGGTTGCCTCAATATCCCATTTAGAAGAGAAATAAAACTGAGGCACTATTTGACTTGTAGTACATTCAGATGACCATTCAACATGTAATCAAAGAACTGGTTCACACGTATGAGGATATATATGCAGCTGCAGACAGCACGTTCACGTTCACTTCTGTATGAAGTCACTGGCCATTGAACCGTAGGTGTGAGACAATCTCATACCTTCAGTAGTAGGTGATACTTCAGCACCCTCTGCATAGGAACCACCAGAAGATCCTGCAGCTTGAACTTCCCCTCCTGCACTTTCATGGTACATTCCTGTAGAGCAGCAAAAGCAGCGAGGTCACTATGACACAATGCATAATGCAGCATCGTACATTTCCTACTAACAAGCGTCGATTCATTGTTTAATAATTTATTTTGTCTTGTTGCATTGCTGCTGGTGCTTGCACACATTGGCCAGGCATTCCATCAACAACAACAACAAGGCCAGTTTATTCTCCCAGAGCATAAAAGCCGTGGTGGTGCCACCCATTTGTGACACAATTACCCAGCATGCTGACTGAGAAATGCCTGAGGCTAATGAATACATTTCTATAAACTCTGCATAATACACTTTTGTTAGGATGATTCTTGCAGTGGTATGAGTAGGTGTATTCAGTTCTGCACTTTCTATAAGGGTGCAATGACAAAACAGCTCATCCCTTCCTTTAAACAGGGGTTTTGTGCGAAGAGGCCGTGTTTTTACCACTTACAAATCCTCGCTGTCATCCATAGGGCTGTAATCACCACAGTCGTTCCCAACTATTCTTTAGCCATGTTAATGGCTGATCTGCCTTAATCCTATCATTATAGAAGGATGTTAGCTTTACGCTGCCGTCACTTGAGATTCTTCAAAAGACTTAGTGAGGATCAGGGAATGAAAGAACCCCACATAGAAGAAGGTCTTACACTGCAGATGGTGATTCCTCACAATTTCACCAGGTAAAAATATTTTAAAAAAACATCCTTTTCTTAGCAAGAAGTACTTATCATACATAAGCCATTGTAGGTTTTACAATGTAATTATTTCAGCTCCACTAGCCATTGCAGTTTCCAATATAAAAGATGAATCCCCTTTTCATACTGTTTAATCATGTTAAATTAAACAATATTTAGACAACTTTGACATTAATTTACAAAATTTCATTTTTTGTGTCATTCCAATCTCCGAATGCCATCTGTGAATTATGACCTCAATTAAGGATATATTAATGTCATTACTAATTCATAGTATTATTTTATTCAATAGTAAATCCCTTGACACACATAGATGTTATTTGGAAGGTTGTCTGACTCTATATCACTTGAATTTGCATGATTTCTATGGAACGGCACAACATTATTAGTGTGTTATTTTGGAGTTATTGTATCCACAAAAAAAAGACATAATGGTGTCTTTTTGTTTTAATGTTGTATTAAACCATGTGTTAAATGTTAAGATGTACTTGACCCGAACCTGTTCAGTGATTTTCATTTAAGCTAAAAAACAAACAAACGCCCAAACAACTGTGATGAACAGTGTTGTTCCTTACTCTGATGTACTTGTGTCATTGCACTGTGGGCTGTTTAGAATAAATGGTGAAGGACGTTACCTCGACTTTAATTTTGACATCCTCGCGTGTTGCTATTAGCTCATCCAGTGTCTTCTGGGCGTTCTCCATGTGGCTGCAGTATTGGCCGTAGATCAACAACCTGGAATGACAACAGAAGTCATTTATTACTTTAGATTTTTTAGGGAAAGGGAAATAGGTTGATGAAGTGAATGTTTGCAGTTACATAAATACAGTAGCCTTCGTCCTGTAGAAGTGCTCAACTTCACTATTTACAAGAAAGAACAGAGCCATTTTGACTGATCAATCCTAAAAAAATATTAATAGAAAAACATCGTAAAAAACTGGTTTTGAGATTAGGGGGAGTAGGAAAATGTGGGAAAAAAAAAGTTAAATTCACTCAAGATGTAAATAAGCTCGTAGACAGCAGTTGATAGACAAGACAATGCACTTATAACAAATACCAAGTAATATATAAAAACTAGAGGATGAAATTTTACATTCTACATATTATACATGCTACTCTTGTTAATCCAACAACAAAAAAATTTAAAATGTTGGAAAATTACTTTTTGACTTTGTTGGAGTTACTTAAAAAGCCAACGGCAAAAGGAATAAAATACCTCATGAATCTATTTGTTGCACCCACAGGACCACAAAACTACCACTTCTATGAGAGCAAACCCAACATAAACAGATCTGTGATCTAAAACATTGGCAGCGTTTCTTGGCAATTGAATCAACTGGACTGGACTGAGTTTTGCCTTGAAGACGTTTTGTTAAAATGTCATTAAACCCTCCAGTAGAGGGTTGTTGAGAGTCCTTAAGAGGCACAAAGGTTTCACCTGATGACACCACAACCTGAGAGGGTCACCCTTATTAAATATTAGAATTCTCAACCATGAATTGCAGACTAGTCAACCTAGTCCTGCATGAACTGATGAAGCCACTTGCATAAGGGGAGAAACATCTTCAAGACAAAACTCAGCCCAGTTGATTCAAATGCCTAGAGACCTGGATGACTGAGAATTCACACAGACATTGGCAGTGTTAAATATTTCTGTAAAAATACGGAGACAAGCAAAATTACTGCTGGATTCAAAATTAGTTCCAGTTGGTGTCTTTATCTTGGAGCCTTTAGGTGATGTACCACATAATAATCTCAAGATTAATAATACAATTTGAGAGGTCATTGGGAGAGTAATTTGGAACCGGGGCTGGTGGTGGGGGGCAGGCAAATGAATATGCGAATAAATGTATTATGAAGAGGAATATACATAAATGCCATGAATAAATAATAGGTGGGTGCTTTTTCCCAGGGCAGTATTTGGAGGAGGGAGCATCCTCTTACCAATAAGCTGTAATCACACAGCGCTAATGAAGGATGCAGGGTCATATCGGTTGCTGTGTATAGTTTCTGTTATCAGTGTGTGAGGAAGAAAATGATCTCTTAATTTCAGACAGTGAGGATACGAAGGCAGCGTTCATTAGATATTACAATGGGAGCCTGACACAGAAACTGTGGGTTCAGCTGGGACCGAGTTCAAAGCTGTCGAGCCCAGAGGATGCCGCCGCATGTGGCGCACATTACCCACTTCCTCGCTCGCCGAGTGGAAGTAGGGCATTGGCACAGCTCGACTCACTTGGCACTCCAGCCTCTTCATCTGAATCTTGTGCGGAGTGGGGCAGAGCAGAGAGCTGCCCTCCTAAAGTCTAATGAAGCCTCAGATTGATCTGAGATTCAGACAAGAGCGACACTGCGATAAGATACACTGAGGGAACACTATGACATGGCAGTGGTGCAAACATGCAACAGACTTTGGGTCTTGGATGCCTTCAGAAAGGCCTGATTAATCCTGTGCTATCTTTGCACATCACAGCTCTGATTTACCATTACTAAAACTGGCCCTGAGACTACGGAACATGCGGAAAACTCACAAGTACACTGGCAAGATGTCAAGGAAGTCAAAGTGGCTGGAATGACTTCAAAAGTCGCAGAGATGACCCTGAAAAAGTCAGTTGCTAGACACCTCAAGGGAAACCAGAGCGACTCTGGTGAATCTCCTGAAGTTGCTCCCCATCTGGCTAAGTAGTTCAAAGCTTCAAATATTCAGTGTCTAAAGTTTTAGTCCCTCATTTTCTGGACGGCTCAGACCTTGTGAGGATCATGGGGGTATTGGAGGTGATA
>JAPTHA010000005.1:35179723-35193217 GCA_029814585.1 Gymnapogon annona | reverse complement strand
GTGGGTGGGGGGCGTGGCCTGATGGTGAACAAATGTGACTGTTGTGTGATGTAATGTTGTAGTGTAATGTGTGATGTGATGTAATGTTATTGTCTAATGAAAAATAAAAAGATACAAAATCTAAAAAAAAAAGAATTGCTAAATTCTGACAGGGACCATCTTACTACATGACTTCTCCTACACAACATATTTTTCAGAATCCTACCTCTTTCCATTTTCTGCATCTTTTAATACAATGTATTTGCTTTACAACAAGGTTAAATGTGTGTTTAAGCTGATTTAATGCTGCTTGTGTGTCACATGCCAGTGGGTTTTAGTACAGAGGACTACAGATGGCGTTCTTGCATGGCCTACAGAGGCTCATTGAAGAAGATAAGGGAACCACCAACCAACCATCCAACACAACAAACACACACACATACACACTAAAACACTAACCCTGTCTCATACGGCTCATTACCCACTCCTGGGTGTATTTCGGCTTGCAATACCGTGGCGATGCCAGATGTCTCCTCGACAGGGGGAGAAAATTGTTATGTCAACCCGTCTTCCTCGGCAGGTGTGTTGTCTATGAGCTCTCATTGAAAAGCCTTTCTTTCTTTCTTTTTTTCCCCCCTAAACACACAATGCAGCAATCTCGCCTCTTGTGGTATTTAATATTCGAGATGAGCAGATGATAATGGCTGTTGTGAAGAGCAGACCACCTCTTCAGTTCTTTACAATGACGCTCTGTTGACCAAACAGCCTTTAATCCTCTCTCCATCATTGCTAAAAGTGTTCTCATATTTAACATTTGCAGTGAGTGGGGGGAGGGGTCTGAAGTAGCAGTCTATACATCACAATCATTTACATACAAACACTCCATGTTGGAGCCATGGAGGGATCCCGGAGTTATTTTTTCACACAAGAGGCGATCATGTACAGCAGGACTCCCAGGGATCACAATGGTAAAAAAAAAAAAGAAAAGAAAAAAAGACAAGGACAGGAAAGAAAATAATGAGCAGACACTGCTGATTCAGCCAGGCAGTTTGGCCAGAGGTTTGGGTGTTTTATGAATCACAGTGGATGAAGTCATTGTGTTCCAGGGTGGCAGGCTGCCCACCTAGCCGTGCCCCAGGGAGGGATCACATATGGCATACTACCCCCGCGTCGTTATTAAGTCATTTTTTCGGTCTTATTAGCCCACATTATCTTCAGGGAAGAACAACAAGGGAAATAAAGCCAGACAATATGCAACCATTCACTTAAAACAATGAGCAAAAAGAGACTGGGATGGAGCGCTATGTTCCAAAACAGCTGTTCATGATAAAAGGCTTTCACATGCAGTGTTAACAAGAATATATCTGAGCATCAGTTTTTGGCTAAAGTTAACCTAATTTATTCTCACATTCTCTACCATAATGCTGTTTGGGAACAAACAGCATGATGAACAAATGTGACTGTTGTGTGATGTAATGTTGTAGTGTAATGTGTGATGTAATGTTGTTGTCTTATGGAAAATAAAAAAAATATATATATAATGCTGTTTGGGATGCCACATGTCCCTCTAAGGCTCAGTAGGATTTAAGTGTTTTTTTTAAATCTGACTTTTAATTTTTGGGAGGTTAAATAAGTGATTAGCTTTGGTACAATACACAACTCATCTGTTGATCAACTCAGAAAATACTTTAATTAAAATTTGACTGAACATAAATATGTGACACTATTATACTTTTAAGCCTTTTTCGCTATTTATTATTATTTATTAATTAGTCTTTTTTCTATTGTCTAATTTCCCGTATTAAAAAATGATCAAGCAGCAAAAAACCCATAATGCTACATGGATTTCATTATAATGGATTTGTTAAAATAACTTCCCATGTACATTAATGCCAAGTAGTCTTGAAATGAGATGGAACGGTGCAGCTTTTAATACGATATTTTAATAAAATAGAAGAGTCATTAGAATTGATACTATTTAAACAAACTTTGATGCATCTTGTTATAAAATGGCAACCAGACGGACAAGGACAGGAGGCAGCTGGACAAGCTCATTAAAACAGCTAGTTCAGTGGTGGGATGAGACCTAGACAATGTGGGAAGGGTCGTGGAGAGATGAATTAACATCCTGATCAATACTGACCATCTACTGGACAGGACTCAAGAGTCCTGTACTGTATGAACACAAGAATACACGCAGCGACTGACCGCTATCGTTGCGCTGCAAGACTTTGGGCGATCCTTCATCCCCTCTGCCATCTGACTGTACAACTCCTCATAGCCCCCCCGTGGTTTTATGTGTCCATGTTGACTTTTATGCATTCCTTTATGTTTTTATATGTTTTTTATGAGTCTTTTGTGTCTATTCATGTGAGCTGATGGACACAGCAATTTCCCTACGGGGATAAATAAAGGATTTATTGATTGATTGATTGATTAAATGTCCTCGTTATGAATGTATTTTTGAACAACAGCAGATGATGATGATGATGACGTTGATAGTAATGATGATGATGAAAATGACGATGACGTCGATGGCGATAATATTGACGACAATGGTTTAGGTCTGGGTTATCAAGTGGAGTTTGTGGTTTGTGCTTCCTGTTTTGTTTTGTCACTTCCTGTGTGTTTCAGCATCTTCTCCTCTTGTGTCTTGTGTCTAATCAACCCTGATGTGCTCCACCTGGTGTGATCCCTGTGTTTAAAAGTCCATGTGTTTCCCCTTGTCTTCTGTCAGATCGTTGTGTGTGTTTTGACCAGTGAGTCCGACCCTGACTTCTGTTTTGTCTTGTTCTACTACCTCGTAAGAGTAATGTTGGCTTGTAAGTTTTTGAGTTGCACTTTGAATTATAGTCGATTGATCTAAATTTAGTTTTGTAATTTTGAATATTGATGACCCTGCGATGAACTGGCAACTTGTCCAGGGTCCCCCCCTGCCTTCGCCCTGAGTAGCTGGGATAGGCTCCAGTGACCCCCACGACCCTGCAAAGGATTCAGCAGGTGTGGAAGATGAATGAATGAATGAATTTTGGGGGGGGCCCTGGACAAGTTGCCAGTTCATCACAGGGTTATTGTGATCTTTTGCCACTTAAAGTGTAATTTTGAGTTATAGTTTTTAGGTTTTGATTTTACCATAGCGGGTTTATTATTTTTTTGATTAAGATTTCGTTTTTGAAACGTCACTTTTTGTTAATGTATCAATTTGTAGAAAATTCATCCGTCTGGTGTATGCTCTGAGTGAAACAAAAAGAACAAATACAATATTTTATTTTGTTAAACCTGTTTTTGTCTGCGTTTGGATCTGTTGTTAGAACAGATCTTACACAATGAGTATAATTGTTACCCCTCCCCCAGATTTCCAAACTATTTTTTTAATTGTTATTTAGTGACTTTGTGGTTTTTATTCACCACATTTCTATATGTAAATGTCTGTGTATTTGATGTCCTGTATGTATATGTTGACTCATTGTATTGCTTTACCAGTAATCAGTAGGTTTGGTTTGTATGTAAAACACCACATACAGTAGGTCAGACAGAGGGGTAATTAGCTACTTGTATATTTTAAGGTGATAGACATATAGTAAAGCTTCATTATTAATCCTGAGTAGTGTGATCAGCTGTGGTCAGATTAGACTCTACAGCTGGTTGAGGTTCTGCTGGGTTCAAGGGAAATCCGAGCTGTTGGTTGGAAGCCAAACGGGTCACAGTGGGGCCAGAGTCGGCTTGGCCTGCGAACACAAGCCTAGAGCCTGCCAGCACTGGGCACGCCAGCGTGACTTCCATGCATCATAGAGTCAAGTCTATCAATATTTATCCGATTTTTCCTTCATTAGGGAGTCTGTCTCATATTTTAGTTCATGTTAGAGTGATTGGGAAAAATATTTGGGATGGTGGAAATGGGGGCAGTGCGTGACTCCCTCTGGTTTGTAGAAGTAATTATTTGCAACCTCTTTTGTTGTTTGCACATTGTCACACAAGGCTCCAAACCACAGCGGGACACCTTTTTTATCCATTTACTGCAGCAGTTTGACTGTGAACAAACACAGGTTAATTTATCATTTGTATTAAACAAAAATCTTCAGTTAGTTTCAGCCAGCTCTAAACTTTTACAGATATCTGAGGCAGTTATGAAAGCAGATTAGAGCCACTGTGAGGATCAAATATCCTGTGAAACTACTGAGTCAGTATAAAACTAATGAGCAATAATCTACCATCTCCCAAATAATGACTTAATACCTCTAAATAACGAGAAGCCTGCCTAACACAATAATTCACCTAAAATAAAGGACTCACAAAGTATATATCGCAATCTTGATGAAGTATGGGCATATTCAGAAACCGAAAGAAAGTATTTGTGCCATATTTATACTGCGTTTATACAGTTTTTCCTCCTGACTTTATTACACGTTGGGTCATTAGTAACAACAGATTTTCATGGTCATTATGAACAAATACAGGCCAGATCTCAAATAATAAATTGAAATTCTATTGCCTGCACAATGTTCACGGTATTTCTAGAGCAGTTTTTTTAGATACATTTTTTCAATGGAATACCTTATCTCAATGGAATACCTTATCTTGGTAATCTCATACCATTACCAAGTTTTCATATTGAGATACTGACTCCATTCCTTGATTTGCACATCTCTCTCTTCTATAATCACAGTGGATATAACACATTCCTGTTGAACTGGACCATCCTTTTAAATACCAGTCATCAAACCTTCCTTTTTTTTTTTACACCTCCTCTGACTTTGTGCTGTCCATCTGATTGTGCTTTGGTGACTCCGCCTGTGTTTCTGCGTTCCTTTCAGCCTCTAATACACTCTCTTGACCCTCTTTTGATCCTTCACTTCTGTCAAAGCCTCTCAGTCTCTACATATTATAAATTTCCCTCTCATCCCATTCTCCCTGGGGGGGTCTACACTATGGGGTGAGCCATAGAATAAAGCTTCTTTTACCCCTCTAGGAATATGGAAAAGTCAAATCACATGATGGAGTGATAGCTTAGGTTTCTAAAGCCCCAAACCAATATCTTACCTTAATCACCACCCCACGGCCCCTGGCATCCCCTCACCCATATCTGACCCTGTCTGTCAGTCAGGAGGGTGTAATTGAAGCCACCAGTTAAGTCCGACAACTTTGCTGATGTTGCAGGAGACTCACACGCAGCATTAAAGATGTAACTTGCGTACATGTATGCGGTTGGAACATGACCGGGCAGCATCGGGGGGGAGCAAGGATTACCTCTGTGGATTAGATGGAGCCAAGTGTTTGCAAACACACGACTCCAGATTGGCCACATGTGGCCTCCGTCCCAGCTGGGCCTGACGACACCCCCCCCCCCGGCAGCCAATCAGAACTCCATGCCAGACTTCACCAAGGCAACTGGGCTGAATATGCACGGTCATCAATTATGAGTCAAATCAAATCAAGGCCGCAGACATACGCTATTAACAGTAAGACGGCGCAGGCTGTAATGTGATTATAATCTGAGAGCTAGAGAAGTATCGACAAACCATCAGAAAACACATCGGCTATCATGTCTTTTTATATATGATGCATTCATAGCATGATTATATGTCACACCACCAGTCAATACAATCAATCTTCTGGAAGTCATCCAACATAAAGGACGAATTAATGAAAAATTCATCACATTATTGCTGGATTTTTCCCTCTCTTGGTTCCTCCTCCAAGTGCGAAGTCACCAACAGTGTGAGACACTTACGAGGTATTCACACTTTAATAGGACGGCGTTGCTCTGTTTATGCCAGTCTGCCAACGGAGTAAAGCACCCAGTGAACACAGCCACAGTGTGTGAGAGCTGAGAACAGATGGTGGAGTGGGAACCCTGTGTGCCCGACATCAATAATAGACCGACAGAGGAGGCTGTATGTGTGAGTCCCACTGCCCCACTGCCTACGGGAGTTTCTGTCCATTACAAACCTTCTCTTATTCTTTGTTTTTTTTTCCCTCTCCCCTATCATTTTCCTGTTTCTTTTTTTCTCCCCTCTATTGCACACATATTTCACATGGGAACATGTCCAGAAATTCTTCCACTTACTACACTGTTATATTTTTTACACACTCCCACTGCAGTGATGCACAATGCAAAGCACATAATATTTGCGATTTAATGTGTGTATGTGTGATTGTTTTGTTTAATTTTACTTGGTTTAATTAACCCCCATATATAAAGGGCAAAGATAGATGTTTACTATTTCACACAAGAAAATTGGAGGGACCTTTACCAATAAATACATTTAAAAAAAGCCAATAAATACATCATTTTAAATTAATGCAATAATTTAAACACTTTTTTTATAAACAAATGAATAAAAAAAATCACAAAAGGATCCCTTTTCATTTTAACAAAATAAAATACTGTGATTTAATGAAAGCCTGCAAGCATAAAGTGCTACAGTAGCATTAACTCAGTTTTACATGCAATCACCATGTCTCAAATCATATTCTTCTCTACTTATCCTTGCTATGAAGAATGTATAAATATGGTCACATTTTCAGCTACAGTAAGTTGTACCATAAGTACCAAAATGCACGCTAAACAGTCAGAATATTTACTGCACAACCCTCGACCTTCATGGTTTTGGCTGCAAAGGAACAGCAGATGAATTAGGTAAACACTGCTCTGTACCAAACCCTAGTCATCTGAAAATCAAGTTTTAGGACAATATAATAAGGGTATAAAAAGAGTAGCACAAGTCTGTGATGCATGGAAAGTTCCATTCAATCCTCGGAGGTGATTGTAGTATGAAAATTAACCATGTGCAAGTCATGTGTTGCATCACCAATAATGCTTTGATCAAATGTATAAAGGCTGGTTTGATCTGAGATGACACTAATTGTCATTCACATGTGCTTACACGATGCACATTATGTGCTCGAAGTGTACAACAGATTTAGCAAGATTACACTATTTAGCAGCTTTTAACAATAGTTACGAGCTTGCTGTACAGCAGTTTTTGGCTATATTTGCGACTCTCCAATTCACTTTATCATATTAATGATGGTTTTCCAAAAAAGCACATCATGACAGTGCCCAAAATGCCTAGCAGTAGTAGTTACAATGGTTATGTCTACTTTAATTAAGTTATTATTTGGCTTGAAGATAAACTGTAATTACTGACTATAGTCTATATGGTCAGTCTGTGTAAGATAAATTAAAGTTGGAAAAAGTAGAAAATAAGCCATTGCCCAGGGGTCATGCACAGTCTGTTAATGACCTCCATTAGTCAACAGGCCTTTATTTACCTGGAGTAACCCACTGCACAAGCCGTGTTACAAGAAAGGGAATGAATGACCCCGATTACTCTCTGAGCATCAACTCATGCGTAAGGTAAGTGAATGCAATGAGAAGCCGTGGCTGTGTAAATCCTGATTGCACTCAGATTGGCACCTGCCACACTGCACTAAATCCCCTAAAAACGGCCCTTCCAGCTACTTGATTACAGGGGATTTCACCGCATATAGTCAGGGAAGAAAAGCCTCTGGACAGACCCGAGGGACAGAAAGAGGCTGCTGCTGACCCAAAGACCCCGTTTAACGTCAGAGCCAAGCTGAAAAATCTGCAGCTTACAGGCAGCTTTTAGCCCACACATAAAATGAACAGGGTTCCTGTTGCGTCACTGATTGGAAATGTGGGTTAACTTAATGTATTGCAGCTGATGCAAGAGTTTTCTTTAAAGGCTTTCAGAAAAGTTTTGGCAGATTTCCATGCATTTCCTAAAACCATCGATATGAATTATTGACGTGAATATGGGGCTGTAAATCAATTTTGGAGCTTATTTAGCTTTAGGACCTCGGACATTGATTCGAACTGGACCTCTGCTGCTTGTGAAAAAAAGAGGGCAACACTTTTCTAATATGTGCAAATTGTACTCTATGGATTTCACCGGCTGTGGACACACCTGCCAATGAGCCATGTCCGTGACCTGTCCCATTTCACGTCAAACAGGCCGCTCACTGCTGTGTGACTGTGCTAGAGGACGCACACATGTGTAGCCGGACATATTGGCATGTGTTGTGCATGAGTGTACACGCAGATCGATGGTGCGCTGGCCTATGGGGCTGCGATATTGGACTGTTCCAGTCCAGATAGGGCTTTGGGGATGTTGATCCAGATGTCTTAGATAGAAGTAAGGGCAGGATGAAAAGCAAGCAGGTGGAAGAGACAGAAAATAACAAGGGAGGCAAAGAAACAGTCGGTATAGTTCAGTGTAGTGCAAGTACTGTTACAATATTTTTTTATACCTTTTGAGTGTCCTAAAGTGTTCACATCCCCTTTAGGTAATGTAGTTTTTGTCTCCTAGGTTTAACAGACAGATAAACAAATGTTTTTTTTTTCCCTCCGTATTGTTATGTGTGATCATAGAATTTTGCAAAAATTGGACTAAATTTTAAAGAACAATGCTGAAAAATGAAACACATACAAAAATGAAGAAACAAATACATTTTTGAAAGGCTTTCTGAAAGTCAACTGTGGAGAATATTATGACAGATTTCTGTAACTAACTGTATTTTGGAAATGAGTCATAAAGCTGGATCTAAGCAGGTGACACAAGGAGTTGAAAATGATCAAAGTAATCAGAATAAAAATGCAAAACGTGGACTTCCATAGATTATATATCTAGCTGAGAGCAAAATGTCCCCAGAACAAACTAAATCACAAACTAATGCGGCCATTTTAGTCTGTTAATGGAACACAGAAGAAAACAACATCTGCTGAAGGCACGGGTCAAGGATTATTGCTGACTGTTGTTTAGATGCAAAATATTTAATATGATCATCAGAAATCGCCACAAGAATTAAAGTGTTGGTGTAAAAAAGCCTACTGTGCTATCCATCTGCTGTAGACGTAAGCATCCTTAAGTAAAGGCTCAGAGTCAGCACTTCAACCTCAGAGTCACAGTTACACTACACACTCACTTTGGCTGGAAAGTAGAGCTGGAAGAACAGAAAGTGTCACAGTCCTTACAACTGTTCAGTTTTTGACCGAAGTGTAGAATTTAGAGCAGTGGAAGACGCCAAGGATTAACACACTGATTTGTTTTGAAAGTTGACAGATATACTGTAATACAGTCGAGTAAAGCTGTAAACCTTTACAGGAGTAGAATGGAACAACCAGCAATGGGCTCAAAAATAGGACAAATATGTCACTGGCATGTTCTATGAATGAACAGGTTGAATGTGTGAGGTTGTCAGGTTGTGTGTGTATGTTCTAGTCCTGTGGTCTGTAAGAGATTAACTCCAATAGAAGTGGGTGGTACTTTCACTGGAGGAGACCTCAACTCATTACATCAAAGTCCATATATGACTTCCTATCCCTGCAGTTGTCCAATGAAGCAACATAAATTAGAAATAAAACAAACCAGTAGTTTCTGAGAAGAAGATAATTGAAAATCTCAACAATGGTGATGTTGAGTCAAAGGTCATGGATCCAAATGAAAGTCCATACATGATTTCCTATGAGTGTTCAGTGTTAATCATTTCTAAATTATGTCATTAAATATGACAAATATATAACATTAAAAAACGAAATTCTACAAATTTCTCAAAACTATGAACAAACTTTGTAGATGTTGCCTATGAGCTAGAGACATATACAAACAAGTGGCTTCTCGTTTTCGATATTGAGCCTTTTTAATGAAAAGCTGGGTTATTCATAATGAACGAGGATGAGATGTGTTGAAGATATTGTGAAAGAGTTTGGGCTTGAGGCTGTGTGTGTGTGTGTGTATGTGTGTGTGTGTGTGGGGAGGGCGTGTGGTATGGGAGATGAGGGAGGTGAGGGGGCGGCGATAGAAGCTCCGAGGCATCTGGTGACTCAGCAGAAGGACTCGGACAAAAATCCCGCCGTCGAGGAACTCTGCAGAACAGGCACAAAAAGTTTCTGCTCTAACAAGTTGAGATGTGGTCGCCCCGAAGTGGGTTTTAATGGTCGGTTGTCAGGCTTTTTCCGCTTTCAGCTGTCTGAATGCGAAGATTGTCGCCTTCTTTGATTTTCCAGAAATGTTACAGGAATTTGCTTCCGTTTTCAAAGGAACAAAACATGAAAACTATAGAAGTGGCCTTGGCATCTTGTAAATCATAAAAAATACATTGACAGCACATAGGGAGAACTGTCAAAAACTGTATATAATACTAGAGCTTCAGACATTTCCTGACTTAAACCATAACTATTTAAACCTGACGTGTCATCACTCACACATCCCATACATATACAGTTTACATGACTGTTACTCTTTCACTGTTTGTGCAATTGGACAAAAAAAATCCCTTTTCTTGCCTTTGTTGGATCATTATGGTAATTTAAGTAATACCTGTGCTAGATTGTGAGATTTTGAAAAATCTAGGAGAAAAAAGTGCTCCCCGGGAAAAATGGGCAGATCACTGATCATATAGATGTTCATAAAACCTCAGAGTAAAGTCAAATGTTATTATATCAAAAGAGAGAAAACCACTTCTCCAACTACTGTCACTGATCCATTGGTTTTACTCCCCAATCAATGTTGTAGAAAATTATAGTGTTTCCATGGTAACGACACAGCCTCTGAACGTCCAAATGGGTTATATCTGATGACCATGAAAAAATAAATAACTGCCTTTTACACCAATTTGATGGGATTAATGGATCGACAGGTATCAAACACTTCCATAGGAATGGATGGTTTTCATAGCTGGCATTTGTTTTGGTCGTTAACAGTTAAATGATCAACTTTTCTTCTTTATTTGAACAACTTTTCATATTTAATCATGCTTTAATATGTGAGATGGTTGGTTACTTTTAAAGGAAATTAAAAGAACATGAGTTGATAACGTCTTTTGATTCTTTGAAATCAAAGTGATTTCCTGATTATTCTCTTGGTGGGAGGTGAGCTGAAGTTCAGCGGAAGGTGTGATTTCCTACAACTTTGATACAAGATCACGTTGAAGGAATGTTATGATGTGATGTGAGATGCACCAAGAGCACCATCCTGTGAATTGCAGATGCACCAACACCTTATGATCACCCACTGTAACCTGCTCCAAAACAACCTCTGTGTTACAATGGAGACACAAGAGAGGACAAATTAATGTAAATTATGTATCTGACAGAAATGAGAAATAGGGTATGTTATTAAAGATATTTCACTCAAATTTGGTCATTTAGATGGGCTTAGAATGAAGTGTCTAACAATTCATTTTATACATTTACTCACATGTGAAAGAGTGCTCCTTCGTCAAGGACAAAATGAATGGCCAAACCATCGACCTTCTAGTTTGTGGTGAGTTCAAGTAAAATCACTGCTTCATTCCTAAAGTCTGCCATTCACTCACATCATTTTGCAGATCCAAAAGACAAAAGGGTTCACTGAAATAGATGAGTAACTAACCCCCATCCTCTTAATCTCGACCTACATGTGTTACAGGTGTAAAACCACAAAATCACACATAACACTCACATTTACACGCATTAGGAAAAAAACAACAACGAAAAAACACACCTTGAAGAGCCTTGCAAAACTGCAAACATGGAGAACCAGTGATGTAGAACCACTCTGTCTACATTATCACATTACGGAGCTGATTTATTTTACTAAAAAAAAAAAAAAAAGAACACCCTGAGACATGCATGTAATTAGCTCACAATAAGCTAAAAATGCCACCATGATTGGGAAAGCTGTGCCAAGATGGAATAATTCCTAATAAAAATCATCTGCACTAATTGCTTTCATTATGAAATCATTACACACTGTGAGTTTTCAGTTCAGGAAGCACTGTGGTCTTTGACTGCAGGTTCTTCCGCCACTTGGAATTAACTGAGGTCAGAAATGCAATCTGTTCTTCACTGCCAACCCTCCCTTCCACCCCAACCAACCCCCTCCACACACACACACCAAAAAAAAAAAGAAAGAAAAAACAGCAGGTCGGTGCATTGCACTATAATTTCACCACAAGCTGAGAAAAATCACACCCCTCCTCCAAGTGCCAGAGAGTGAGTGCACAGTAAAACAAAAATGGAAACGGAAATGAGGGAATGTGTGTGTGTGTGTGTGCGCATGCATGACTATCTGTCTGACTGGGACAACACGCATGTTTTACTTGGCCCAGTTCTTTTGCCTCTTCCCAAACATGTGTTTGACATTTGCATGCTCAAATGGATGAATATCCCGCTGTGATGAAAATTTCCCGAGTGTCATGCCATGTTTCAAAGTCTTTCATCAGCTGTTTGAAAGGCTGTGGACCCGCCAATCTACTGCACCTTCTACCCATATTTCAATAGGCACGATGCAAAGAAGTGTACGAGGCAAAGATCAAATGTGCCATTAAGAGCAATGATCTGGTGTCAGTCATGGTGAAGTACAGATCTGAAACACAATTGGAAGAAATATGCTACGAGGTCATTCTCAGCAGTAAGTGTTTATGTGTTGTGTTGTGTGTGACAAACAGACAACATGTAAACACTTGGAGGTCTGAAAGGGTTAACAATACGGTTTTATGCACTATTGTCCCGGGACAAAAGCATCTCTGGGTTTGTAAACTGTAACATCATAAAACTTGGAGTACATCATTTCCTTTGTGTTTGTGCTTAAACACCCTTTATCATTTTGAAAAAGTAGTTATTAATTGCTCTACTCTAATTGAGATGAATTAAACAATAAAACCAGGGGACACGGTTGGACCCTCCATCGACCACATGTACAGACTGAAACTGAAGAGTTAAAAGTCCGGTTTTTAGCCTTATGTTGACCCCTGCTGAGAGGTTTCAGGATAAGTGCGTTTGGCGTGTATGTCATATACTGTACATTTATCTATACTCACATGTATGCACGGCATGTCTATTGTTAAATGTGTCAGCCTCTCCATTAGCATGCGTGCGTCACATCTGCGCATGGATGACCTGATGTTGTAGTGGTTTAGCTGCAGCAGAAAGCCTGTCAGACGTGTCATCTGTTTTGTCTGCCTCATATTTGCAGAGTAGTTCTGGTCACGTTACCACACAACAGTGTTGTTCGCGTTTCAACAGCAAACAGCTGCTGCCTGCAGCCAATCCATTAGTTATTATACAGTCGTCTCTCCTCAGCTTTCAGCTGCTGTCGGCCTGCACGGCCATAAAACTGCTGTAACTGCAAAATAAACAGAGACAAAACTGTGGTTGAGGTCTATTTTCTGAAGACAAACCAACGCAAAGAAAGCTTGCGTTCAAAAAATGCAATAGAACTCCAATAAAGTGCCTAATTCATATATTCTTAACAGTATATTTATGCCAACTCAAATACAGATGTGAAAAAAAGTGAATGAACGCTTGCTCCAAAGCCAAAGGTTTGTGATTATAGATGTGCTATAGAAGCTGTCTTTTCCTCAGACGAGGCCACACATTGTCTTTGAACCGACACACACAGATATAGAAACAAATGTGACAGTGAGACCACTATTTACACTGATATATAGTGGTCTCACTGTTTATAGTACTGTTTGCACTGATGTGCAGTATTTTCACTGTTTATAGTA
>JAPTHA010000005.1:35166774-35179623 GCA_029814585.1 Gymnapogon annona | reverse complement strand
TTTCGTTACCAGATTCATTGTGTGTGTCTGTGTAATGACAATAAAGGAAGTCTAAGTCTAAGTCTAAGTCTAAATGTACTGGTTTTCTCGATTTTGCACATCAATATTTCCACAAACACATGATATATTCTCCCAAATAAAAGGGCGCTTTGTGATTGAGCTGCCTTATTGTTCACATCAGAGATGATCCCTGACACAAAGCTGTTGGGGCGTGTGGTGACACAAGGGTTTAAGGCTTTGGAGCAGGTTGTGGTGATAAGGGCAAACTGAGGATCAGGAGAGGAAACAGGATTTCGCATGATGTGGTGGTTGCAGGGCTGATGAGACTAATACTTCCACAGAGTCCTTATCGGATGCAGGCACCTGAGCCTGTCGTGTATATACATGTGTGTGTGTGTGTGTGTGTGTGTGTGTGTGTGTGTGTGTGTGTCATGGGATGGTCCACCAGCACACGTCTGTCTGCCAGAGAGTATTGAGGAGGAATGGGATTAGACCAACATGCGTAATCCAGCTGGTTTAAGGGAGGGAGGGAGGGAGGGAGGGAGGTATGACTACACCCCTCTGCTGGAGGAGATAAGGGCAGGGAGTGGGGGGGCAGCATACAAGCCTATTTGTAAGAGGAAATACAGAGATTTCATACATACAAGTCAATTTCCTGGTCACAACGTACTATTCAGTGGGTGAAAATAGTTCCAAGTTTCCTCTAAAAATGAAGAAGCTTTGTTGTTTTTGTAGTACTGAGATGAATATACATACTGTATTTACTTCTAATTGACTTTTTTCAAATAAAATGAGAAAATGCTGGAAAACTGTGGATAGCTTTAAAAGATTAACTAAATGATGAACTACATGATTAGCAAAAAAACTTAACTAAATGGATTGTAATGGTTAAAGTCCCTATTTCATCAGACCTCTGATGCCATGAACCTCTTCCCAGTCAAACCTGGAGTAGAGCATCAGGGAGTTAATGCCATGTACCTCAATAAAGGGTTAAAGATGTTAAATACAAATGGAGGTAACATTAAATATGACCATTTTGATTTGTAGGAGCTGTGAATGTCCTGTTTCTTCTCATGTACATACTTCACATACAGACGCTGACAAACTCGACGTGTTAGAACTGTACTAATCCAACACACCTCATATTGGAGGAGGTTAACTCACTACTGTATGACCCGGATTATTTTCTTCCCTTTGTTTCTGTGCACACGTTTCATTTTCTAAATTATCTACAACATAAAAGCAGCTACAGATCAGGACAAAGAAAGGATGTACATGATCAAGCGATATCAGCCAATGTTTTTTTTTTTCTTTTTTTTTTAGAGCCACTAAACATGTAATTGTCCCTCAACATGAGCAAACAGCCTGGAGTGACACATTCCATCTACAGTACACATGCATATCAATTAATTTATACACTGGCACAGAGATACTGGCATTTTGATAACAAGTGGACTTTATTTTTCTTAGTTCGCATCATTATTTTGCTAATTATCAAGATGCCGCGCATTGATTGAATATTGAATATAATACTAATACGTTACAGTCAATGAGCTTATTTATTTCACACATGAGTCTTCTCTGACTTTGAGTCCTGGTCCTCCTCCACATTCAGAGCAGTAGTATTTCTGAAGACGGATCCTGCAGCGATGTCATGGTGCTTCATATTCTATCTGGCTGCAGCTGAGCACAGCGATACGCATGATCTTTTTTTTTCCTTCTCGTTTTTCCCTATACGGGTGCCAATATTCTTTTCCTCTTTAAAACCGTTATCACACGCCAAAGTGTTACCCGGTGGGAGGGATGCATGTAGTGGAGCCCACCTTTATATTCACCTCGTACAAAGTCAAGTGGGAGATATTCAAAACCACTTCAGGGAGGGGATAAAGCGACAGCTCTTGCATTCAAAACATGGAGGGAATTTGGAGAGAAAGGAGCTTTAATGCTTGGCTGAGGCATAACTGCTGATGCAACAATGCAGCTTTTTTTTCCTCAGTTGCTGAATAGAGACAAGACTGCAACAATTTTCCCCCATCCCATGTTTTGATCTTTTACAAAAGCTTATTTTTACCCGATTAATTGCACAGAATAAAGAACCCATTTCTAGTCCACAGTTACATGTAACCCATAAAGACCCAGTGCTACATTGTGGAACGTCCTAAATGAACTGTCCTGTTTTTTTCACTTTCGTTCTTAAGCGATTAATCACTATTTATTACAGTATACAATCATGTATTTAGCCATTTTCAGTGTTAAGAATGTATTTTTCCTTATATTTATTTCTCTTATCATGTAGATGTTCATGAAAACACTGAGTAAATTCACAGATTATTTTATAAAAACAGAGAAAACTGAAGGAAAACCGATTTTCATGGCAAAATATACCAGTAACTGAGGATAAAATAAGCATCAAAACCCATTGTCATAGATCCAATTTTGTCATGTCTCGTGACCGTGTAAAGATGAAACATTGTATTTTACACCAATTATTTACATGTACTGATAGGATTAATGGGCCAACAGATATTAAACAGTTTAGATCGGTAGATGGTGTTGGTGAACGGTGGCTTTGTGGGTGTTTATGGGTTAATAAAAAAAAAAAAAAACATAAACAGGAATATGGGTTATATTTAAGTGAGGAATAACAAAAACAGCTCCCGACACAGAGAAAGGTAGAAAGGCAAACCCACGTCGCTGAGGGTTTACTCCAGCTGTGACAGGAGCAGACGAAGCAGCGGATGCCCAGAGGGCTCCTCTGATTGGCTGGCAGGGCGTTTCCATGGCAGCAGTGAAAGTGACAACTAAACAAAGAGCTTCCATTAGGGGCCCGTCCCCTGCACTCTCCGCTATTAAGAGCCTGTCAGTGGGACACCTAAGGCTGCTGACAGGCGAGGGGCGCAAGACAACAGGGGGCAGCAGAAACTACCTGACCGCCAAACGTCCACTGACGAACATCTGCAGAGGAGGAGGCCAAGGACACATCAGGAGGTGAAGCACATCCTATCAAGTCTGTATTGTCAGATGACACACAAATATTCGAGCCCTTTACACATATTGAACCAAAACATAACACACAAACCCCCCTCAAAATAGACTCAAAGCAATAAAATTAAACTATAAATGTTTTATCATGTGCCACAAATTATGTCCATGTTAACTTTAACTTGTGTAAAACATTTAATTTAAAAAAAGCATGACTTCAAAGCGGCAGAAGTGTTGATCCTGAACTTAACTCTTCCTTACTTTTTTCCACCAACAGAAATGAAAACATGAATCTACAGCTTTTGACAATTGCATTTTTGATATACAGTATTTGCACTCATTGTGCATATTTCTAGCCATAGCCATATATATTTATTTACTTTATCACATTAAGTCCGGCATTCATAATGGATATATCTATTCCATATTTGCATATTGTTTAACTCTTTTATATTGGGAGTTTATAGAGTTATAATGGATCATAATAGTCGAATTCATTGATTTTGAAATAAAATAGTTCAATGTACAAAAAAATGCTTGAAATCACAGTCAAATATTGCTGATTTCTGATTGATTAAAAGGTTAAAGCTGGTGAATTAAATGAATATGGGAATTTTTCCCAGTATTGAGTTATTTTTTTTAATCCAATATTTGACAATCCACATTTTTTTCTGAAATAAAATCCAATTCCCATTGTCAAAATCCAGGATTTTATATACAGTAGAATTACAATACATTGAAAAATATAAATGCATTTTCCACTTACTTCAACACAAATATAATTTCTGGGAAGCAGCGTTTGTACCAGCGGACCAGAAGCATCATTTTCTACTCAAACTTATACTAATATATTCACTCACTGATTCTAATCAGTCACAAAATGAAAAAAAAAGTCGAAAAAAAGTCTTCATGGGAACTTAATTACCATAAATTAAGAAATGGAGTTCTTATTACTCAGTGGGGAAAACATTCATAATCCACCAGATTTTAATGACCCGGCTGAAAAGAAGGATTATGGAACCTTGGAGCTGCAACAGTCACTGGTCGAGACAAAAGACACGTAAGTCAGTGTTCAAAGCAATGCCAGTTCACTGTTACAACAGAGCAGCCAGGTGGAAAAAGATCACTTCACTGCACCAGAGTGTGTTTGACTTGACTGCAAAGCACAGTACATCATCCTCTCACAGGAAACAGAGGGAAGTGAAATATGGTCCTTATTGTTCGACTTTAGGGTCATTAATATTCTCTACTGACCGAGGGCAAATGATCAGCGAGATTTATTTAGACAGATTTGCCTCAACAAGACCTGATGAAAGAGGGATGCTGAGAGTTGTGGGTAAATCAAGGTTTGACGCCATGAATCTAAGCCAATATACATTCGGTGAGAATGCAAACAATGAGCACTTAAATCTACAAACAATTTGCTCCCAGCTGCGTTTCATGAATAAGGCCTATGGTGTGCGACGACACGACATAATGAAATAGACAGACTGAATATGAAAATGAGTTAATGCAGCTGAGAGCTTTCCAGATCTCTTCTAAACTACCTGCATAAATATTCTTCTTTATCGCAGCTTTACATTATTCATTAGACCAAAGGGTCTACAGTGCCACAGAGGCTCTGACAGTGCCGTATGCATCATCTCCACATAGGCTCCCTGTTCTTTTTGCAGATGGCTCCATAATCCACCAACACCATCCACACTGTAGGTGTTAGCCATGAAAGTACATTTATAGATGTACTTTCATTGTACAGCCGTCCGGAGGTTACATGTACACACAACAGTCACGCTTCAATGTGTGTGTGTGTGTGTGTGTGTAAAACTCAGAGTGTAAGAGGGTCAATGTGGACTGTCCACAAATACCAAAAATGTGTCAATCACAGTCACTGCTATTAGAAAGAGGCCTGGTGTCAGCGCTACTGGTCGCGGGAAGGCATGTGCATGTACTAATCCAATGGCTTGGAGCAAAGGGAAATGAATGATAGTGTAATCCCCTAACAGCGTGGAGATCGATGTGCATATTAAAGACAGCTTTGGATGTGTGATGGGCTTCTGTAAATCAAAGTGGAAAATGGAGATTTCACACACATACACATTTCATTTCACACTTCATTTGATTCCAACACATCTTCGATAATATGTACAGATGCAATTGTTATGTCAAAACAATATAACGGATGACTGTTAGTTCAGCAAAATATTAACATGCTCGGCAAAAACTCCACATTTGCTTTTGATTTAACTATCATTGTTTGGAAAATATTATCGTGATGAACAGATATGGTAAGGTAAGACTTTATTTAAACCACCATGGGGTAATTCCACAATAAATAACAGCAACATGAGTGTGAAAATCAATATACTTCTGCACTACTTTTACTGGTGTGAAGTTCTGTCTAAGACAACACAGACACCAGAAATATAGTAATTATTAAGATGCATATCTGGGGTAATGGAGTAATTTTCACTCAAAAATGGATACAGACCAAGACTTGGACTTTACATAAAATTATAACATGGGAATTAGAGATAAAGACCTGCATCTGATATGAGCAAATATAAGCTTAACTCACTACATAATCATAGATGCTATGATTATATTATCATATAATCTATGATAATATGCGTGCACCACACACGTTCATAGATTTAGTTGATTTTGTGTCTGAAGATTATGACCATGTTCTTCCATCACCATATTCTTCACATTAAGTTGAGGTAGAGGTTCTGGGATAGTTCTGGGATACTTCTTGCTGTATACCTTTGACTACTGTAAACATGAGCCTATTGGTGTAAGCGTCTGTATATTTCTATATCTTCCACTACAGATGGACACGTTCACACATTGCGTGTGTTACAACCACAGACACACACCATTGTAAAAATACATCCATATCCATATTATTATGCATGTGTCACGTGCACTAGAATGAAACAGATGCACCCAACATACCGTCACACACCAATGCAAAGACTTGACTGCATAACAAAGAAATAATAAAGATACTACGGTGAGTGGGAGGGACAAGCTTCCATGCGGTTTTACACATGCAGAGCCAAGAGGAGGCGAGGAACTGGGAAAGTGTGAAATGAAAGCCTGGGGTATGAGCGGAGGGGGCTGAGGCGACAAGTCGGACTTCATCTATCAGATTGACGGAATGGTGTGACATAGTATGGACACTGGATGCATGTCCTACAGGCGACACTCAGCCTCTACTGCCTCCTGACCATGCACTGGGTGGGAGATGGGTGCTGCAAGACTATTTCAAAGCCAATCACTCTATGAGCATGTCAAAAAAATAATGACAATAAAATGACAAAAATGCTCTACTGAATCTGACACTTTGTTGGTTTTGCTAATGACATTTCACTACCAGATTCATTGTGTGTGTCTGTGTAATGACAATAAAGGAAGTCTAAGTCTAATACAGACATAACAGTATATGTGAGGTTTTCTGGCGCAAACCCCATGTTGAAAGCTATAGGAGATGTCAAAACAAAAGGATAAAAAGTGAAGATGTGAACATGAGATGGTTTGCAGATTAGATTTCTAATCTGCTCTTTATGTACATTAAATCGGCTTCTATCAAAAATATAAATTAATAATAGTAATAAAAAAAAAATCAGAAACCATCTTGATCTTTTTTTTTTTTTCGGTGCAATTAGCTTTGCAGTTGCACCCGAGTTCATGACCTAACATGAAAGTCTTCCTCCCCAAATCACAGTGTGAAAGCTTGACACAAAAAAAAAGACTGGGGTATCAACCGATGTATCACACCGGGGGGGATTCACAGCAGGCGACGGGAGATCAAATCTGTAGCAAGTGTGTTTGTGGGGCGGCTGTTGGGGGTGATGGCGAGGGCAAAGGGGTACAGCACATTAGCAGAGGAACTGAACCGACAGACTCACACTCACACATGTACTGTTCAAAAACAACACTGTGCTGGTGTCAGATGAATGCGCCTCAGTGGAGGTGATCCAGCTGCAGGGCTCTAGAGTTCAGCGTGGGTACAGTGGGGTTAAAAGCGACAATGCAGATATATGTTAACATTCGGCTGTGATATTTGCCAGGTTTGCCGTCTGAACTGAGTGTCTTGTGTTAACACACACTGACATGCTAACCTTTACTCATTAGAACTAAGCCAGGAAACTATACAACAGCTGACTTTGCATTTAAATGCTATTTAAATGTATGTTACCGGGAACATTTTCCATGCCATAAGGTGTTAAGATTCGGGGTTAGCAGAACAAAACCTGACATCTTAACAAGGATATTAAATCAGAGCAGTCACATATTCACCAGGAGAGTTAAAGTCTAGAAACAGAGCTAAGATAACAGTGCTATAATATAAAATATCAGTCAATGTAACACGTGAGGATTGTAACACAGTGTTATTTTAGGTCAAAATAAATGTCTATGAGTTTTAGTTTGAAGAAAAAAAAATTAACTTTACCATAATGCAGATATGTGTGAACAATGAGCTCTATACTTCATTGTGTTTATGCTTGTCCTGATATAAGACGGTTAATTGAACCTTGCCATTAATATTTCGGAACCCCTTCACAATATTCCGGCTCAGTATTTTGGTTCGTGATCTCCGCAAACTATTTAGTAACAGCCAGAAGTTTCCAGTCCTCAGATTTGGCTTTGATCCTTTGGTTTAAGCAAGATTAGAACAAAGAAACTGCTCCAACAGATTTCAGATCTAGATGTTGGTGAATGTCAGTCTTCAATCATATGTCAGGTTTTAAAAAGTTTTTTTTTAAAATACTTGAATATAATGATATCTCAGTAGTGATTTTCCATAATCATTGGATAATCTATATTTTAACTCAAAAGATCAGGGCGTGGCCAAAGTCATTCAATGTATCCAAGGGGTTACAATGCCACTATAACAAAGAGCCAAAGAGTCAATTCTTCAACTGGTCTGATGTTCTGGTAAATGAATTTTGTTGGACTTATAATACCTTGGATATCTGCATCACGTGTAAAAACACCTACAGACTGACAACCTTAAAGCTGTGCAGCTGACAAGGTTTAAACCACTCATGTCATCCCTGTAGTTCATAGAGAACATCAAGGAGATTTGTGGGAGCTCCTATTGACTCAAGTCAAATATAGAAAGTAAAAAAAAAAAAAAAAAAAAAAAAAAAAGCAAAAAAAAAAAGTGGAGTTGAATTAGCTTTTTAAAGCCACAAAAACAATGGAAAAAAAGTATTACATTCTTAATTGGAGAATAGTGTTGCAAAAGACTGCTGACCATTGAAATTCTGCTCACATAGCATGAAACTGGCAAGTGGGTAAAGTAGCGGAGAGTGTAAAAATGTGTAAAGAGAAAAAAAGCACAAAAAACAAAAACAAAACAAGTCTAATGCAGCTAGAGTGCTAAAGTACAAAGAGGACAGTGTGGGCTGATTTGAGGAAGTGGCTAAAGGCCAATTGGATCAAGAGAATACCTCTGGACTTGGAGTGTTCACATATGCACAGCGGGAGGGTGTGATGTGTAGGAGAGTGTGTAAAAAGGTGGGAGGAGGTGTTATTCTTGGGGATGATTATGTCAGTGTGGATGTGACAGCCCACAGCTACACTTCAAAAGGACTCATTCCTTATTAATGTCCTCCATGAAGGGAGACAATGAAGGGGGGTGGAAGGTAGGCGAGGGAGTAGGGGGGAGGGGGGGCTATATGCATGACGTTGTGTATGAGCGTGGATGTTTGCGGCCTTGAGTGGGGACAAGCCTGTGTGCGCGTTCATTCATGCGTGCCAAGAAACACCTCAGTTGGATCTGATACTGTGTATGATGTCCTACAGCAGAGGACGTGGAGAGCTCCTCACAAGGCCTTGAGTATGTGAGACGTGAAAGAACCAGGCATCAAACTGGGCGTCCAGAGAGGAGGGGGTGTTCTGTTATATTGTACAGAGGGGACGGTCAGTGTCCATTATAACCTTTCGGGACAGCCGGGTCCATCGGTCGGTGTGTGGTGTCGCACTTTCCCAATCTACCTCCTGCTCCTTCTCCTCCTTCTTTTTCGTTTTATTCTCAGCCCCTTCTTCTCGCTGCATATTTTCACATCCCCTGTCTCTGAAAACACTGTTAACAGCCTGTACAACTGCAACAGAGCGAGAAGTGAGGGGAAAACGTGTGTGCTTTATGTGTGATGTGGTTAGAGCTCCAGGCGACGCCAGCCAAACTGCGCTCGTCAGCCGTTGTGAACAGACACCAAAAAAAAAAAAAAAAAGAATAATGCATACTGATAAGGGGCGTGTGTGTGTGTGTGTGTGTGTGTGTGTGTGTGTGTGTGTGTGTGTGGCGGGGGGGTTGAGTTGAAGTTTGGTGGGCACCAATATATGGCTGCATGCTGGTGGATAATTCCATCTCATGAGGTCACAAACGTCTTTGACAAAGCTCGCATGTCATAGCATAGCATGTCACTCAGCGTGCAGTATTTGTTCCTACCGCTTTTGAGCCCTTTATACATGATTATCTTAATCTCAACCACACAAGATTAGGGGGAAAAAAATCAAAAACTATTTACCGACGAAGAGTTGTTAAAGCATGTAGGCTATCAGTCTTGGAGGTGGTGTTCATTGCTTTTGTAGTGAGTGCAACCATTAAAAGACACTGTACATTTTTATTTTAGCCTAAAATGGCAAACGTTGCAGTTACCTTTCAGTATATTGCATATTGTATATTGCTGCATAATATACACTATAAAAAAGGTTTTTCCTAATTACATGTGTTTTAATAGAGGTCAGGGGTTAAATTTGTGACTGACAGCCGATATAAATTACCATAATTTCTGGACTATAACACGCACCTGAATAAAATCTGCACCAGCTAAAATGAGGGGAAAACCAGATTTGTACACATACAAGCCGCACTGGACTACAAGCCGCAGGTGTTTTAATGCTTAATTACCATATGTAAGCTTTCATGCATGAAAGGGATTGTCGGCAATGTTCCTTCTAAGCCACGCACGTAAACCAGCTGTGATTCTCCCCTGCCACATCAAACCACCAGCTAATGAAGTATATGTGCGCAATTAGTCTCGTGATTACGGTAAATGAACCGTAACAGAAGCATAATAAGATGATGTTATGTTCCAGCGCACTTCGTTTTTTTAACCCGTTTGTGTCCTGTGCTCTGTATAAAATATGTTGCAACCTTCGGGTCATAACAGATGATTAAAACTATGCGGGATCAGATTTTGTCACATGATTGAACCGATCCAGTTTTTTCAAGCTGAACGTTTCTTACGGAAGTTTATGGAACAGTACAGCTAGCATAGACACAATATATAGATACTTCCTATTTTGACTTTAAAATAAAAGTGCTTCCCAAAATAATTTAAAATGTTGTCTCTTAATTTTTTTCAATTAAAAGAGATGGCTGTTTGGGGAAGCTTCCATTTTATTAACATTTCAACAAACAAGTTACAAATTTGCATACCTTATTCAAGTGTTACAATGTAGTGCAATGGTGCGAAACGTACTGTGCTGTGTAAATTGTACTGTATCACATAGCGTTTCAGACACACAAACATTCAAATGTTCACATGTTTAACGTGTACACTGCAGAACTGCTTTAACTTAAAAGCTTTATCATATTGTGGCGATTCGGCGGGCAACGAAGAGGTAAGACAGAATTTCTCTTTCTCACGGCTCCTTTTTATTAAAATACGTACAGCTCTCCGCATCAGCCTAAAACTGGCTAATGTAACACTGTGCTGGCTAGCACCAACTCCAGCTAACTCTCTATAACACATGTGTTTTCTGTCGGCACAAAATAAAAACACGAACAAGCGCCATCTGTGCATGCTCTAACAACTGGAGAAAAGTTCCCTAAACATGCAATACATTCTGGGTAATAAATCTTAAAGGAAGAACAGTTAACCTCAGTCCCAGTCGCTACCATATGCATTTCTTTGTTTGTCTCCCTTAATGACGGTTTATGCATGAAAGCTTCCTTTGCGCAAACTGTCTGGCTCCTGTAATGTCCGTCTTGCTCTCGCTCTGTCTGTTGTTCGTGCTAATTCCCTGTCTCTTTTCGTGCCTCCAACATTTCCTGCCGGAGCCACCTCTTAAAGGAGGAGAAAAATTATATTCATATCCATATCATGAAAATCATGAAAAATCCATAGATTAGCCGCACTGTCATATAGGCCGCAGGGTTCAAAGCATGTGAAAAAAGTAGCGCCTTGTAGTCCAGAAATTACGGTAGATGATCAACCCAGGAACTTTGGCCTTGAAATGATTCTACTACTCTGCTCAGAAAAGTGGCTTCACATGAACAGCATCAAACAACATCTAAAACAAGGTGTTCATTCAGGAATCCTAATGTGTGTCCCCACTACTCACTGTTACATGGACAAAACATGATCAACTTCATTCATATCATTCTCATTTGAGAACCCAACTGAGTACTTAGACTGAATTACTAACCTTAACATGCATAATAATGTTATCATGATCAGTCATCTGTAGAGGTTATTGTACTACATGGACAACTTGATCAACACTTTTCACAAGTCTAGATAGAGTATGAAGATCACAACCATTACCATGAGAAACCAAAACAATATGCGTAGGAGTAAATACTGGGATTTTTAAACGTTTTTATCTGCAAGTTAAACAAAATAAGTCCATAAATATCTCAATAATCAGAATGTGTATGATCTAAATTTCATTGCCAGATCACTGGTCTGTGCAATGACAAAATAAAGGAAATCTAAATCTCTGAATCTGAATATCTAAATACAAAGTGCCTCCATCTGCTGTGAAGAATGTTTTTAAAGTGATTTTAATTTAAGCATATCCATCAGTTAAAATACCACTAAATACACCTCAATATTTTTTTTTCCAAATCAGGTAAAAATGTTTGGATGGTCAAGAAACAGCAGTATCCATTTTATGCTGCTGTGATATTTTTTCAAATACCTGTTTATTTTAACTATAATTTCCGTATCTGAAATTTAATGTAATTTAATCTAATCAGCCGTAACTACACTTTATTTTAACAGTAATCACTGTCAATTCTGAACAATAAGTGAACATATTCACTGCTGGAGAGGACTATTTTGTCCAATTCTCTGGTGGTGGTGATGCTGTATCAGAGGAATGTTTTACTGCAGGGGTGTCAAACATGCAGCCTGGAGGCCAAATGCAGCCCGCCAAAGGTACCGATCCGGAATTTGTGGAATACAAAAATTATACCTACGATATTTGCCAAAATTATAGCTCAAGTTGCACGTACAGACTGGGAAAAATATTATCACAATAACTTACTCACTGCCACAATTTTTCCACTTTGTAAATGTAAATATTTCCAAGTAATTTTCCTGCATTTAAACTCAAAGTATCACCCCCCCCCCAAGAAAATAAACTGAACAAATATAAACAACCTGAAAGAGGAGAAGTAAATGTAATTTGATCAACATTGCACTTGTTACTACATCTTTGTGTATTTGTAGCTCCACTATGACCTGTAAATCTTCATGCACATTTATAAATTATAAACTGAGGTATAACAATGTAAAAATTACAATCATTTTTCTACATAGTTTTGAGGTTGTTAATATTATTCATTGTTTTAAAGGACAATTTGTAGACGTAAACATCTTCATCACATAAGAACAGTTTGGAGTTGACATTATTGATATTGTGTTATTATTTGACTGGTCTGGCCCACTTCAGACCAGATTGGGGTGAATTTGGCCCCTGAACTAAAATGAGTTTGACACCCTTGTTTTAGTGTCTGAGAGCTATGGGATCCACAGGCTGCTCCTGTAGTTGTAAAGCAAACAGTCTGAACAGCTCAGAAGACGCTCACTAAACAGGAGACAGAAGCAGCTCCACTCCACCCAC
>JAPTHA010000005.1:35148520-35164334 GCA_029814585.1 Gymnapogon annona | reverse complement strand
GTTGGAAATGTTTGGAGGGAGGAATCCCTTTCTTCTGCGCACAGACGTCTGGAGAGAGAGAGAGGGGAGCCCGGCACGAGTGACACATCACAGCATCAGACAGTTCAGTGTGTCAGCTGGAGGAGACAGAGGCTCATTATGGGTCTCCATTCAGCTCGGCTCACTGGGGACAACGGCACCAAGGAGACGGGACGGGGGGAGAGGGGTGTGTGTGTGTGTGTGCAGCAACAGGAATCCACAATCAGGACTGTCTTCAGCTCCAGAAAGAGATGCAAAGTGAAGAGCCCTCGGTGGAGAGGATGTTAAAAGAGGAGTACAACAAACAGAATAGGAAGGTTGTCTTAGCAATTACAAGTTATTCTGCCATAATTTAAAATGCACTGGAAGGTGATTGTAAGAGCGGGGAGAAAAGGATGTACTAAAATGACCGACAATTATGCGTCCATTTGAAGTGAAAGAAGGACCTACAGTGTGAATAGATGTTATAATGGAATTGATCCTCAGTCTCAATAACACATACTACAAGGTCTGTCACAGTTATTACGTTATCACAATTACACACCTTGCATTTTATTTATGAACAACTACATGCAACAAATAACAAAACTGTGCCATAGATATTTGAAAACATCAACATTCTTTGATGCAATGCATATAAAAATACACTGCTATTGAAACAGCAAGACCACTACTCACTCCGTTTCAGTACAACATACACAACGTGAAATGCTTAGTACAAAAAGTGATGGATAGGACACAGCCTGCACATTACAGATGTGGAGGTGTGAATCGTTAAAGGAAGTCCACGTTTCATTTTTTTATAATATTTTATTTTTTTATTTTCCATTAGACAACAACATTACATCACAAATTACACTACAACATTACATCACGCAACAATCATCAGGCCACGCCCCCCACCCAAATTGACAAGGCCAGAGGCGTCAGCCAAAACAAAACCCAAACAAAGCCAAACGGCGTAAGACAAGACAAGACAAGACAAAGCAGAGTTCAAAAAATGTTTCAAAGCTGAGGTTCACACTTGATAATGCTACAATACAGATGTATGTATACAATGAGCTTTATATTGGATTCAGTGATAGATACAGTCTTCATATCATGGTGTTGACTCACTGCTGGTTTTGTGCTCTGGTACAGGACTTTCCACAGCCACTGAAAGTTTGGAGTGTCAAGACCGACCATGACCCTTTTTAAGAAAATACATAGGGAAAACAAACAAGTCTTCAGACATAATTTTTTGGGTAGTGACCTAACAGGAGCCATTCATTATTTGTGTGACCATTTTCACAAAACTCAGCACTACAACTAAACTTCCTCCTTCTCAAACAGTATCAGACTGATGACACAGGTATTCTACCTCTCGGGACCACATGGAGTGAATTTCACTTAATGGGACTCAGTGTCATGCTCAGCATTCTCTTTTGGATCCCTAAAGCAGAAAGCTGTTTCGGAGTAGCACAATGGCACTCAGGTTAGTTAACCCTTCAGCTTAGTGGCATCCACAAGGACAATGTGGGAAAAAGCCAGACTTTTACACCTTGACAGAAATATGAACAGAAAGGCGAGTTCACAGCCCAGCCACCAGCTTTTCCCCCTTCTTTTCCAATGACGCCAAAGGGACTTTAAACAGGGCTTTCAAACCAAGGAAATCCATTAACTTGTCAGTGGTGGAGAGTCATGGGCGAAGTGCCATACACATCTCACCTGTGTCATTTTATTGCTAAACCTCGTTCTGTTCCATAAAGCCACTGCAGTTAGATGCCATAAGAAAGGCTGTGGCATTACTGCTGTTCCATAACACCTTTTTCACAACCTCATACAATGCGTTGAACCATTTATGAGTCACATAGAGAACAAAAACATCTTGATAATAGAAGATGTTCAGCTTATTTTTATACCCTATCTATGTTTGAAAAACATGGTGAGATGTTGCACATACAAAGATGGAAAAAAAAAAACCAACATAAATATTACCATCAAAACCAGCCTGTCTCTTTTGTTTTACCTTCTTTGACATCTGTGCACAGGAATATACAATCACAAATTCAGTGCTGGTTTATTGAGTGCATCTGTTCACCACTATTGAAGCTTGTCTTTCAGAATCTTCCACAAAATCTCAAATCATAAACTGAGGGCACACACAAACACAGGCAATATCCTGCACTTCAACTTTTCCCCCTTAATGGTGTCACAGATTTCATCGAGTAGGTCGCTCACGGACCCAACAATTCGGTTTGACAGCGGTTTTGTATTATTGATGTGATAGCAAACCCTCTGAGGACAACACTGACCTGTCTGTCATCTAGACGGTAACCCACATCACAACAGCCCCGAGTGGACAGGACAGCGGCAAAGAACACAAACATTGCCGGTACACAGACACAAAAGTGGTCAAGAAGGAGAAAACATGCTAATGCATATGCGTACATGAACCTGCTGACACAAACAGAAGGAGACAGTGACACTCCACATAACCCTGACTCTGGTGGAAGTACACCACTCTGACATGCCTCCCTGTCATCTACAGCAATCAGATTCAAGGTTATGATGAGCCTTTTTATTCACTCTCTGGAGAAAACCACATGTACGTATAAGAGCACTAAGAAAACCTTTTATCCATTAAGTCGTACATCACTTTTAACGAATTAATTTCCATCCCTAAATGCTTGCACGCATGTATTAACCATGCCTTATTTATGCGTCCCTTTATAATGTAATGTAGATATCATTGGTGTAGGGAAATGTCGCATCTTAAAGCACTTAAGATGATGTAATGTGGCCACACAGCCGCCAATATGACACCAGTGCTGGCAGACAGATCTGGAAACCGCAAGGTTTGTTAGCTGCAGAGAAACCAGCCCAGGAACACCATCCCAGAGCTTTGACAACCACCACTAAAACAAGAGTGGAAAAGAGGGGATTGATAAAACCACAATAGAGCATGGGGAGGTCATTTAGGTACTTAGGAGTTCATGGCAGAGACTGTCTGGATTCAAAATTTGTGTGATGTAGCCCTGCAAAAATCTGGGTCTAGGCCCAAATCAAAATGTGCTAATAGCATTTTATGGAACTCTAAGAACAGATGAGAATTACAGGGTCAAACACAGCAACAAACCAGCCTCACTGTTGTTTCCCAGGTAACGCCTCTGAATAGTCCGGTGACAATTTTACATGCAGGGCTTGGATGTGGAGGAAGGACAAACCAGTGGATTTAAATACAGGAATCCAATGAACACATCATGTTTCAAACCAAAAGTAAATGTTTCTTCCTCGGGTTGGCCTGTAACACTCCTATATAAAGCCCTAAAATGTTATTTTCCTGGCAGTAACAACTTTTTTTTTTCTGCCTAAACCTCACTAAACAATTGTCACAGCCTAAACAGAACAGCCACATATTACATTTTCACAAAATATGTGGTGTTTTATGCAATTTCCCTCGCATCCTCCATTGTACTACACCATCTCTGAGGACCATCCATAAATACCAGTTTGAAAAGGAGTGGAGACAACAAACAGGCGGATGTGTCTTTAGCAAAACGCAGCCAATGCTGACGCTTGAAGATAATACTCAACTTTCTTTATTAAATGATTCCTTCTCTTTTTATATGACTCCACCAGTCTGTCCAGTGTGTTGGCAAACCGCTTCTAGATAAGGTCATGACCTTAGAAATGCTTCCATGTATAACTCCCGCTCTGGCAGTATCTTGGAATAAATTCTAGGTAGAATAAGAATTCAATTCATTTTTATGGGCTCTGGGTTTTTAAATGTTTAATACTGTCAATTGTGTTTTTTTCAAAACCATTCTTGTTTCAGTAGTATAAATTGTTTTTGGTTTTGTTAATGACTGTGATTACTCTTCAGGTTTTCTTATTTTATCATGCTGGTTTTCCTATTTTGTTTGGATTTTACTGTGGTTGTTTTACAAAAAATTGTGTTTTCTCCTAACTATATTCAGTGTCGAATTAAAGGTTGAATGAAGTAGGGGGGGAAGTGGAAAAAGATGCACACTCAAGCTTGCATAAATGGCAACTTTTGTAATTCTAAAAAAATATATGTTCCACCAAATCACATCTAGACAATTCCATGACCCTATATCATTTGCTGTGGCCTACAGTGAGGAAGCCCAAGGTCACAGCTCAGTCAGTGTGAAATGAATGATGGATGAATAATGCAGAACACGTAGAAAGGAGTTGGCTTTGTATTGGATCTGACAGGAGCAGGTTTTAGAGTACGCCACCAGACATTATGGTGTGAGTGCACTCCCAGTAATGAGCAGCGGCCAGCTGATCTATAATGTGGATCTCTAAGTAAGAAAGCATGTTTAGTTTGACACTGGCATTAAGTGGAATCCTTGCACTCAATCTCAGAGAACGTTCTGACACTAAGATTCACCACAGAAAGATTACCGATGAAAAAATTCTATTAAATTAGTCATTTGCCACTTATTGGATCCACTTCGTGTTAATTTTTAACAAAGAAAAGTGCATATTAAAGTGACTTAGTAGAACAGAGATGACACTGATCACAGCTTATTAGGACCATGTGTACAATTAGAGTCCCCTTTTTGTAAGTAAATAAAAGTGACAAGGTGGAATATAATCTGGATTTCCAAAGAGAAAAGAATTTTAAAGCTGAAAATCTGACCTAATTGATTATTTTGTGTGACAGGCAATCAAGCATCCTAACCAACATTCCGCTTTCGTCCTTAAATATAAATCTCCTGTGCTCTCCATCCCTAAAACTCCAGCTATTTGGTCATTTTAAGCCATTATTACAAAGCTGTCTGAAAAACATCTGTTACAGACTTCGACCCAGAGAAGAAAAGAGCAATTGGTTTAATGTGATTCTGTGACGGAAGCACAAACAAGGCTCAAAGGCAGTGGAGATCTGTTACGAAGACGGGATTTTTGTCACTGTCCCAGAGGGAAACTAGAAGTACCAACTAGGCCTTCACCCACCAGTGACGCTGCAGTTTATGCCCATCTGTTCAGCCTAAATTATATGCAATAAAAACTTTGAGGGAATTTAACTAAATGCATTAAGTTGGTCTGAATAAATATGGCAGAAGTCAGAAATAAAGTGTGATATGCAAATCACAAAGTCAGACACATGCCATCTTATATTGGAGCTATTCCTGCTATTATGTGTTTTTATGGAACAATACTTCTTCATTTATTTATTTCATAAACCTATTAATACTCATGAGAGTCGCAGTTAAGCCGGAGTCGATCCCAGAAACCATTGGTTGAAGGTGGGGTACAGCATGGACATTGTCACCAGGTTGCCGCAGAGCTAATACACAACCATTAACTGTCACTATGATATAGACTGAACAAGAAACCGAATGAGGTGCATGTGTTTGAATGGTGGGAGAATACCTGCAGTGAACCCACACAGACATGGGGAGAACGTACCAGGTCCATATTGAGAACCTGCCTCCATTGGTTGTTGTTGAAATTGAATCAAGAACCTTATTGATGTGAGAGGACAGTGAACAAAGTTTCACGCCGGCAAAATGCATGAGTGAGGCAGATTCTGTCGTCACATCAGAGACTACCCATGTAGCTGTAAACATCGTAGTAGCACTCACAGGACAGAACAACCTCAAGACTTGATGACGGTGGGTAGGTGAAACTTCTGAGTTCAATAATGTGTTCAATGCAAGTCCTGCTATGAATTGTCCTCCTTCTCCAAGCATCTTGGAAGTAGGTGAAGTTGGTCCAGAACCTTCTACTTTGATTTATTATAGATCAACTCTCAGACATGCGGTCATTTCATGACTTTGATGATTGGCGGTTTTATTTGCCAGTTGGTCTTAAAAAAGGTACAACTTCAAAACCTCACTCGACTATTTTATGCTTAAAAAAAAAGTTCACATACATGATGGAGAAGAGGATACTTTTTGGCTGATGTTGACAATGTTCAACTTGTGCACTCCTGTACAAAAGCAACAGAATGTTTTCCTTCTACTATGTTTATTAGATCCATGTGCAGTGCAGCCCAGACCGCTACCTCCTGATAAATACACAGTCTGGTCAACTCATTCCAAACCAGTTTATGGAAACACACAAAACTCAGATTTAGGACTTCAATGTGCCTACTCAAGAGTTCACTTAAAATCCACTTGACGTTTTATGAAAACATGGCTATAGTAACATCACAGTGTTAATGCCTCTTGTTTATAATATCATTATGTTGTCTTAATTGTGTACATTTCTTCCCATCATTAACAAATGAATTATTGAGATGTCGTCAAACAGGGTACGTGGGCTGCAGTGACCTGACCTTTGACCATATTCATATAGATGGATGAACAAACAACATAAGGCTCAATCAACAGTCTTTTTTTTAAAACAACAGTGCAAACTGGCGAAAAATACTCCCCTGAACCCAAAGTCTGAAGCCTGGCCTGTGTAGATGTCTTGATTCAGCGGTTACCATTTGCACCACCAGGAGATTTTTTGCTCCAGGTGTTTTACAAACGATTTCTGCCGTGACTCCAGATGAAGCGATAAGTGTCGGAATGACTTACAAAAGCGCTACAGCCAAGGACATGATGACAATGCGTTATTTTTTTATATCTTATTTCATTAAATGGTACATTAGCCTAAATGTACCTGAGAGGAAGGGGTTAGGGGGAAGTGAAGATGGTGCGCTGGAGGAAAAAGTGTCATATAAGGGGAAGAGCAGATGGAAGAAAAGATAATACGAGGGAGTTTACAGGCCGCAGGGCTTATCCCATTTTTTATATCCTTCCCTCATTCGTTCCCTTTACGTTGTATCGTCTTCCTCCAGATATCTGGAAAGACAACAGCATTTGGTGGCTCTTGTTTGTTTTATACCCTTTTGATAATGGAAAATGGTGCATCCCCATCAGACACAGCCCACCCAGTCCAGGAATAAAGATTTGCCAAACACAGGAAAAGCCGAACGTGACTCAAGCAGACAAGTGCAAGAACAACTGCCACACATGTTTAGGCTGTGCATGTAATACTCACTCCACAGACATCACAGAGGAACGGAAAAGCTGCAGAGAAAGGGTAAGAGGGTGGTGACTGTTTGTTTTCTCCTTCTATACTTGGTGACATTTCTATTCCTTAGACAAACATTGTAGAGCCTTAAATTGGTCCAAACTTGGCGTCTTAGTAGACAGCTGCGCACCAGTGATGCTTCATAGTGGTGGGACCTTTGGAAACAATTTGTAAAGGGAAAAGATGGAGGGGTTATTTTCAGACGGCAACAGAAGATACCAACAAACTGATAACTGTTTGCTGTGGCTATACACCCATAACTGTACCATCCAAAATATAATTCCTGTCACATGGTCATAGATAGTGAGACATAAACACTGCACAGGGCAAGGGTTGTAATTTAGCCAGAAGAAAATATAAATACATAAAATACATCCATCTGCCAGACCCTTGTAAATCCATTTCAGATGTTGTGATACAGAACAAAAAAAAGAAGTATATTTTTGGTTGTTCTTCAAATGTTCTTGACACATAAAACCAAGAATCGACCTCTATGGAGAAGAGACCTCAATAGGCTTCTGGCAAACATAGTAGCTATTTGAGCTAACAACAATTATTTTGAGTTCTGTGATGGCACATTGGCATAGTACTTGGTTCTGTCACCCACGGCAAAGAGATTGTGAGTGAGATTCAATGCTACAATGGAGTGTACAGTTTGCATTGTTATCTCCAGGTCACATGACTTTCTTCCAGTCAGATATATCGCAAAAACATGTATGCTAGGTTCATTCTCCTGTCACACGTCTTGACCAAGGTGTGAAATGAAAGGGCTGAATTATTTTTGATGGGTGTATTCCTTTGCTTGTGTAAGCATAATCTTTATTCATCACATCTCATTATTCACTAGTATTGTTATTATTCTACTAGTAGCATGAAATGACAGTGTGTTAGCATGTAGATGAACTGGGTTTAATGAAGAGTATTTTGAACAGATTGCAAGAATGTGATACACCATGACAATCTATCAGACAAAAAAAAAGCCTTTACACCTTAGATTGTGAAATCTCTCTGCTCCCATTTGAAGTGTCTCAAAGGGTTGATTTACTTGTGCAATCCTCTAATAAACAAATGTGAGGAATATTTGCATTTTTTTGTATCTGATTCAACCTTCTAAAGCTTTGGCATTTTGCGCAAAGCACCAAGAAAGGCTTGCAAACAAAACAACAAATTTAATTCCACACAGCATTAGACCCTCACGCTCTTAAGGTGACAACAAGGATTTTCTCCAGTCACTAGGGTCAAACTGAGAAACATGCTCTTTTATTGCAGCAGTAATCTGTTGCAGATGAGTAATTCATTCATGAGGCCATGCCGTTCTCCCTACTGTTCAATTTCTCCAAGCCATAAGACACTTTATTAAGATTGCAAAGCACTGCAGTTTTGTTCTGATAATACATCCAAGCACACCTATTAAAAGCTCATGTGATGTTTGATAAAGTACAAAAGCCCAACAATGAAAGGCTCTTGGACTATTGTCAAACGGGAGTCTTCTTTCTAAAACTCCTTATCGAGTTCTAAAATATTCAAGTTAAATGACATGAAGAAGTCTCAGACGTGAACAGATGAAAAAAAAGAAAAAAACAAATAGTTGTTTGAAACCAATTAGAGCAGCTGATGAGTACTTGATGATAGTTTCACTATATTTGATGTCTTAGATCATTTAGTGTGAAATCTTCACAGTTTTTGGAGCCAACATGTATCAGCGTCTTGTAAAACAGATTCTCATTCATACAAATTCACATTCTCTGTATTTGTACTCTGAATTTTGGCAGCAATATTGACAACACAACAGTTGGTCATGTGACGATAAACAGAAGCTTGCAGGAAAGAATAAGGCTTAAAGATCATTTGTAATGGCAACTTTTACAATTTATGTTTATTACTTCATTTCAGAAATAACGTTTTCAGACAATAAAAAGACAGCAGGGTTTACTTAAATCCAGGCTGTAGTGATCAAGTTGTAACTGCTGGGGCTGATAAAAGAAGCCCACCAGAAGTTTCTCAAATCCAAAAGCAAGTTATACCCCATAGACCTCCTGACTGAAAAAAAAAAAATCTGTTGAATTTCTGTTTTACAAGAGATACCATTCAACCATTAAAGCCATTAAAGCCTTGGTATCTATAGCCAAATGACAACATTCAAACAACAGTGCAGACCAATTGTGGATATGATTGTTCTTTCCTCTAAGAATGAAATGCAATCACTCAAATGTTCCATTAAATGTTACTAGGCCTCTTAGTAAAACATAACAGTATATAAGTGCTATGATTAATTCATCACTAGCATGCAAACCAGGCTACTTGTAGCTGACCCTAATAATCCTAACCCTAACCCTAGTAAAACACTTTACACTCTTCAGTTATTCTCTCATGACAGAGAAATTAAGCACCTGTCTGGCTGATACTTCTGTTTTAAGAGCCAGCATAAAAAGATTTAAGGATTGCTGAACAGATTCATGATCAGAAGGCTTTCTATGTCTGAATTATCTTTACCCATAAAAACCCAAAAATCCACTGTCAACCAAAACCATCTACTAATATAAACTGTTTAATACCTGTTGATCCATTAATCCTATCGATATATGTAAATAATTGATTTTTTTTTTTTTTTTCATCTCTCCATGGTCATCAGATATGACTCATTTGGACATTCATGTAGTTGAAACACAGTAGAAAACACAGCGTTCTACAACAGTGATTCACCAGTAAAACCCATGGAGGTGAATCAATGACAGTGGTTGATTAGTTAATGGCAGATTCGATTGAAAAAAGTCACTTTTACTGCAGTTTCTTTCTGCTTTTGATCTACTAACCCTCATCTTTAATCTGAACTTTTTAATGAAAATTTTGATCACTAATTATTTTAAATACAGGGAAAATACTAGATTTATACGGACAAAATTCGAAATACAAAAGAGAATATTGTAAATATATGTTGATGAATCATTTAAGTAAATGTCAAATAAAGAGAACATTTCATTGCAGAACTCACAAATCAGCAGCCCTGGGTCTTTATAGGTTAAATATGAAAGAAGTTTATTCTTCTTATATCTCTAGGAGTAAGTTTCACTTTGATTACATTTTTGGTAAATGCCCAATATGCATGTATAGGATTCATTTACATTCTCTGATCATGTTAGGGGCTTTAAAATATCTAAGCACAAATATCACACCATTTCTTTTACACAGACTATATGCTACTTCTTTCCCATTAAAAAAAACAAAAAAAAAGCCTTACTGTTTTCCTTCAGATGAAAGATGTAGAAATATTTCCATTACAAACTATGGAACTTACTCAGTCGCTTACTATGATTTCCCATGACATGAAGAGTACTGACTTGTTATGAGATGTGAGAGTGCAGTGACAGTGGCACTGGGAGCATGGAGTGTAGAGCGAATCTGTCTAATTGGCAGGTCCGAACTCTTAGTAGTGCACTTACACTTCCTGAGGAAAAGGCTCATTTTATGGTGGGTAGGCGAGCATGCAACAGCAGCATGTGGACCTGACTGTGCCACAAAGAAAGCTGTCTCAGTTCCAAACTCTCTACAAGATCCACATACCCCCACACACACACACATACAGGCAAAGAAAGGAGCTATTTATCAGCCGGGAAAGGTCCTGGCTTCCCACTGTGTACATTGTGTGCACATCAATGGACTTAACCGCACACACAAAGTATATATAAAACATTGCTGTTTTTTGTTTTTGTTTTTTCAAAAAAACTTTGTGCATGCACGTGTGTGTGCCGCCTATGTCCCTGAAACCTGTCACCTCGCCTTGGGACCCTGTGCTGGCAGAGGGGAAGCAGTGGACAGAGGCAGCTTTGTGTGTGCCGCGGGTTGTGCTATTGACTTTACATAGTGTCGGTGTGCTGCAGGCGAGCAGGCATTTCCACTGGGGCTCTATTGAACTATTGAATAAGACAGACCTCTGGGCCCTTGTGCAACAGCTGAAGACAAGGCCATATCAAACTGAGCTAATCAGGCCAGGAGGTGTTGGTTTACAGGATTTTATTTGATGTCAAAGACTATTTTCGTTCCCGTATTTACTATATGAATTTGAGGCTGAACTAACAGGTGACGTGACGTGTCAAAGAAAACCCTAACGTAGTGTCGGCTCTGAGGAAGAACGGCTTCAGTGGTCCTTATAACTGACTGTACTGGATTCGACTTTCTTGGAATATCTTCTGCCTCAGCACATCGGTCCAAAATCTACCACCGCTGAGCCGCTGAGTAAAGAGGGCAGTACCGTGAGGGTCAGACCATTGGAAAAAACACTGATACTCTTTTGATAAACCAGACAAAACCAGTTTACCAAACTTTATCACCAATTGTCAGAATTCGCAAATCGAGACACAAGTTTGAAGGTGTGTGGCAGTAGAGGTAGATGTGGACATGTTAGGCTCAGACAATATGCTTCTGAAACTTCTTCCGCGGTGTCTGGTCTATGCTTTATGATCACCTCGTTTTGCTTCAAGTCTAACATAACACACTGTGCACTTTTCTTACAGAAGGAAGCTGCTACAACTCCTCTCGTCAAAAACAACTCAGACATTCTAGGAAACAGAAGCGACGTGAACCATGTGCAACTTCTGTCTTTCTGATGATACGACTGCAGCTAAACCATAAATTACACACAACTCATCTGACACTAGTGGCTCTGTTAGGCAGTTACACCATTAGCCTGTCTGAATACTGTTTCTAATAATATAATAGTATGATTTTCACTGTGTCATCCTGGCGCCGATGCAAAACGAGTTGGACTTGTGATGAACTGTGATGAATCAAATATGCAGCTTTAGCTGATCTTGTACCTGACGAGAAAGTGAATCATTGTTTTCATTCCATTCTCAGTACATCATTTTTTCCCACTTAATTTGTTTTTGAAAGAAATCATTTTGTTTAGAATAATTCAGTCAGTTATTATGAATGCCAAAAAGAGGACATTTGCTCCAGCTGCTGTACTTTATTTTGTCATCAAATTTCAAGACACTAATGACCACACAGAATAGTTACTGTCAACTATTTGATTTGATTGATTTGAACAGCTAAGAAAAAACTACAACAGCGTATTCGTTGGCAATATAAATCCTGCCCCACTCTCAAAAGACCATCAATAGTGAAATTACACTATGTTTGATACTGATTACTTTCAGTATATTGCCATGGAGTCTAGGTAATAAATACCTAATTATATGCATCTGAAATGACTGAATATTAAACTCAATGTAACTGTATGAACTCTGGGTTTGAGCCGGTTATATCTTTTGACCTACATGCCATTTGTCCTTTAAGCCAAAATGCTCTAATGAATATCTGACTATTAAGTTTATGCTCCGTCTTGTGTAGATACTGACAGTAGGTAAAATAAGTCCACTGGTGTAACCTTTGGCAGCTTCAACATCTCACAGCTTTAGTGCACGGACACACTTTTCTAAAACCTACCATACAATACAATGTCAGAATGCTGCTTTTCTTAAGGACACCTTTAGAGTTAACTTCTGATTAAGTATAAAGGTCAAAAATGTTTTGGTGAAACCTCACATGGCCCGTTTAAAAGTGTTGGGAAAGTTACTTCTGACTTCTTGACACAGGAACCATCGTTCTTTAAGAGGCCACTTGTCTTTCATTTCATGATCTATTTCTTAATTTGTTTGTTGTGTTTGATAAATTCTTTATGTACATCTTGATACTTGACAAGGAAATGACAAAATGTTAAGGTCCTCACTTTTACATACCACCTGTGAAAAATCGCTGTAAAAAAGGACAACATATACTGTATGTATGAGAAGAAAAAATGTGTTAGCAAAGTTAACGTTGACCTTTGGTGTTACTGGCCTAATGTTTTGTCAAATACATGCAAACCATCACACTTTTGTACTTGGTAGACAGCAGTAAACACACTGTAGAAATAGGCTGTTGTCTCAGTATTCTTGCATATCGTTGTTGTCAGAAACTTCGCCATTCCAATTTTGGTTGTTTTTTTATGCCATAAAAATTATTCATTGGTCAGTGTTCACACTGATCTGACAGTTTTAGAAATATTTAGCTAAAAGTGTTTGAAAGCTGCTTGTGACAACACCTCTACATTCCATTCACTTATTTAGAATGGACATTCTTTTTCCAGTTTCCTGAAAAATAAGCTTTTTGAATGTAAGAGGCATCTGTTCATGGGTGCCTTTTGTGTGTTCACCCAAACTGTGTCCAGAATGCCTGAAATTCTTCATGATGTAGGACTGTGTTCTTGCTAGTGTTGTACTCATCAGGTGGTGTCAACATCTGTCTGCGGTCTCCTAGGAAATGTCTTATTCATCGTCCTCCCTTTGAGTCTCGCCATGGAGGCCTTCAGCCTTTAAAGCCACACACAGCTGCAGCAGCATTCAGAGGACCAGGAATAGGACAACGTCAACTTCAAGCCGTTTAGCTTCGGTATCGGGGGGGCAGGTCTCAGAGGACACCAGCGCAACGAAAGACCGGGAGCGTAGGAGAGGATGAGGGCTCAGGAGTTTAATGCCTGAAGGGCCTGTCATTAAAAATACATGAAAAATACACTGAAATATGCCACCTGTGGAGTGGAAGGTTTGCCCAGAAAACACACACAGCCATATTCTGTTTGAACAAATCAAACTGATCAAACAGTTTGCTGAGAGGAGAGACGGGGCCAGACACAGAAAATGCTCTATGACAGATTTTATCGCTGTGTGGAGGTAAGTTGTTATGTTTCTTTGGCTTCTGTTGACCTAACTGAATTGTTGCATTTGCATAAGAAAATGAAACCTATCAGTGTACATTATCATAACGGTATCTCCACATGGAGTATTTGTCAGCTTCTTTCATAATTTGCCGCCTCAGATAACTTTCCGTTCCCACGATAAGGAACTTACTAAACACCTATGAAACATTAATTTATTGAAGCAGAATAATAGAAATGCTCCTGTTATTGTCAAAATTAGCCATAATATGGACTCGAATTGTCAATATTTTCTCAAGAGCTACATTTCTACGTCACAATATTTAATAAATATTGCGTAAAAATTATCACAGTGTTTAGAATAAAGCGTTCTGAGGGAGTAGTGAGTCGGTCTGCTGGTCTCTCATTGTGAAGAAAACACCACATGGCCTTTAACCAAAGTGTCAGAAAGTGATGAAATGTGGTGAGAACCACTAAGAAACAACTTAAAGACTCAAATAAAGTGACAAAATAGCAAAAGCTAGAAGCTATGTTGTTGTTTTCTCCACTGCACAGTTTTTTTTAAAGTTTATTTTTTGATGTTTCATTAGACATAAACATAACATTACACCACATTGGACACGGTTTTGAATCAAAAGAACGGTGTTTGGTGTTGAAGCGACAGTGTTTTGGTTACACTGGTGCTTTTAATTATTAGATTTATAAAGGTTTAAAATTATTATGGGACGTTATTATATTTGCAAAGTTGCAGTTTGTTGATCTGTGGTTCAGACTAAACTGTGACAGTTCTGTCTTTGTTTGTTTGACTCTACACAGATCATCTATTGACAACGCAAACCTACAGTAAACAGAGGTGATTATTGGTTTTACTGCGGCTGTTTTTAGTCTAAAAACAGAACTAAGCTAACAGAGCTATAATGTAAACTATCAGTTGATGTAAGCTGATGCAGTATGTGAAGATTATAAGACAGTGTTCTTTTGAGCAGCTGCCAAACTGAGTGTCAATGAGTTTTTTGTTTGAAGATGAAAAGTCGATGATACCATAATACAGATGTGTGCAAACAATGAGCTTTATACTTGATCCAGAGATGACTTTAGATGAGATGGAGCCGTGAGTTGCAGCACTTTCCAGATTTACCAATACTCTCTGCACGTAGAAACAAAATAACAATCGTCACATCTACCACAAAAGAGAATGGAATAGAGAACAGGGGACAGATAAAGGCTGGTGACCTCCATACCACAGCATTAGCTTTGCAGTTTATACAGTGGAAAATGAAATCATTCCAGGGGCAATATATCTAAGGTCATCTAAAAAGCATTACTCAGTGCACTGCCCTCCACAGAGAGGACAGTGTTTCTCTGGAAAAGCTCCGGGAGCAGCTGGGGCTCAAACCAAACATATTAGACAAGAAAATATTACATTTCCAAATAATCAGTTCTGTGAGAATATTGGTTTGATAGAAATAGAAATAGAAATAGAAATAGAAATAATGATGACAGTTTGCGCACTTTTTGAAGTGAATGTCAAACTCCAAATTTTGTTAGTCTCAAAACTTCAAAAATGGAAAAACCTACTTTAAAACCACACATTCAGACACAAACAAAATATGATATATTGCACACAGCATATATATATATATATATATATATATATACATATATATATATGTTTGTTTTTTTGTTTGTTTTGTTTTTGTTTTGTTTGAGTTGCGGTTCCCCGACGACATTCAACCCAGACGTTGCTTGTATCACCGATGCTCTGTCGTATCATTAATTAAAATAAATGGCTGCTGTTTACTTATTTAGTCTGTCCATGGTTCAATAGTTCTTTACCCATTCATAATGTAGTACATTTCCTGTGTGCGGATGTATTACTTTAAGACATGACTTTTGTAAAGTATGTACAATTACCAAGCATTTCCCCAATTTGGTGATGCAATGCAGTGTGTGGGTCAGCAGTCTATGACATCTGTGTGAGTGACAGGTAACCCAAACAGCCGTAAGGAGCGTCTGGCCTTTGTACATCTCTGTGTCCGTGTCTGTCTATCTTGGTCCTCCTGTTACAAC
>JAPTHA010000005.1:35116285-35127053 GCA_029814585.1 Gymnapogon annona | reverse complement strand
CTCTTAATTCTAATAATTTTAATGATGTACAGAATTATTCCAAGTACATTAAGATACAGTACCGTCGTTCATTAACTTACAGAAAAAAAATCTACCTTGTAAGGTTACCTGTATCTATTAGTCGGTGATGTCGCTGTTCTGTGACATCCATGTAACTAAGAAATAGAAGTGCAGATTGAAGTAATTCATTGATTTTCTGAACTCTTCATCACAAGACTGATATATACCAGTGAACTATCTTTCACTCTCTGGGATCTAGTTTCAATTCCAGCAACAGATGTAGAACTTCTGGCGATGTAGCGACCACTGCTGTCACATGTCTTAAGTTGCAATTTTTAGGATTTTTTTTTTTTTGAGACTTACTTGAGTCACACTGATGACACAGACTATGTAGAAATTTGACATGAACATGACAGACGATTCCACAAGTCATCCTGTTCAGAAACATACAGAGAACTCATGTTGGGTTTCTGAAACATGATTGGATGATTTCTAATGTGTCAAAGCTAATCCAATCAAAAGAAGAGACAGGAAAAGGAGGGTTTAGATAATGATTAAAACACGTAAGTTCGTTTTCACCATAGAAATTCAAGACTTTCCAGAGACTTTAAGGTTAAAGCTTGATATTTGGCTGTTTCTTCATGTGTGACTAATATCTACCTCAAATTAAAAAAAGTTCGTTTTTCAGAATGAATGGCTTTTCAACTCAATACATGATTGCTTTAGTGTTTAAAATCCACTTTGAGAAAAGAAAAGGCACAAAAAGTGGAACAGAATCAGTACAAAATGGAAATTCTCAAGTATTTTATTGACCGGGAGTGAATCAGGAGTGTGGGCCTGTTTTTTTTGTTTGTTTGTTAGTTTTATTTTTTCCAGTAGTAGTTCAGTTTTAGAAGCTGTAGAAGAAACACTTTTCTTTCTGCCTCTCCCTTGACTCTCTTATAACTCATCCTGTCCACCTGATGTGTTTGTGTCTCTGATGATGGTGATTATGTGACGCTGCATTAACCTTACTGCTGTTTTAGGCTGATGTCCCTTTCTGTCCTCTATGCTGCATTAAGTCTGACTCCACAACACTCCATTAGGTCTCACTGTCTCTCACATATATATGTAATGCTAATTTAGCGGTGCATGTCTGTGTGTTAAGTACCGACTTTTACACCTGTGACCGGTCCAAATCCCCGGTGACGGTTGCCCAAGTGTGAGACAACATTCAAAGCATCTCTCATCAGATGTGCCTCATCAAATCAGAAATCATTCTGCTTGGAGATAACATTTCATCAATGTTCCTAATAATATCTGAGGATGCAATGACACCTGTATGTATTAACGTTACCCTGTATTAACCAGTTCCTGTAAAGGCGGCTACAGATGTTAACCCTTGAAGCGTCAAAGTCACAATATTGTGAAAAACAACATAACTGAAAAAAACAGACCATAGTTCCAGATAAAGTTGTGAAGTTATGTTACCAACTCCCACCGATAGATGGCGGACATGAGCCCCTTCAAACCTAAAAAGAAGGCATGTTTCTATACAAAGTGAAGAAGAAAATCAATTTTGAAAGGTGTGGTGCTGAGTTGGTTTAATAAATAAGTAATGTTTATTTTGCTTAGATGAGGACAGATTTACACACTTCACTGCTTAGCTACAAATCTATTAAAACCTGTGGCATTTTACTTCCTACTAGAACAAAGTTAATGTAACAATCTCGTTACTTGAGAAGACTTATCCTAGTTACTTTATTACTTGTTGTAAAGAACTTGGATAAATAAATGATTGGGCCAATTAGATTCGTCTACTCACAGGAGATGTGAAAGGAATGAGACTCAGACAACGACTTTTAGTAGAAAATGCCGGCTTGTATTTGAACAATTATGCAAAAAAATTCAATTCTGTTTGGTACCAATTGTGTTCACAGTAACAACCATTAAAACACAGTTACCTTTGTTTTTACCTGGTTTTACCTGTTTCTACCTTGTTTTACCTGGGTGCACCCTTCTAAAGTCACAAATCAGGTTCAGATACAATTACAAAGGTTCAACACTTCACAACAAAACAATGCAAGATGTTCCCTTATTCCTCACCAACTCCTCTTCCTCTGTCTGAGTGTTTGTAGACTCCTTGAAAGTCAGAAATGTCTGTGAATGTCCAAAATAAAACGTCTGAAGATTCAGGGAGAATGTGTAAGGTGTAGTGGCCAGAGGAATGAGAGTGGGGGGTTATGTGGGAGGTTTGTTGCAGGATCCTACAACACCGAACTGTGCAGCAGATGAAGCATTGACCAGTTCTTCAGGGGTTTTGGCTCGTCATCTCGGTTGGATCCACCCAACGGTTGAGATTCCATCAACATCAACAACATAAAAAAAAAAAAAACCTGACCTGTTAACAACAGTGTCACAGTGAATCTCAAGTAATGACATTTCACTACATTAGCACTTAAGAGCACTTGTTTGTAACAATGTTTGAAAATTGAACATAAATGAGTGAAAAATGTAATTACAATCACAATGAAATTAGTGTACACTTCTCTTGTTCTATATTTCAAATATACATACTGTTCTACATTCACAGTCGTCTTTAACAAAATAAAGAATTGAGCAAAAACTCATATGTTCACAAAAATATAATGAAACTTAAATTCAAGTACTTTACGTCACCCTTTGTTATTTTAGAATCATATGTTTCACCTGTATGTTGTACATAGTGCAAAAGTGGTGTGACCATGAACTGATCTGCTCACCGATCTCAGAGAAGACAAGGCAGGAGAACACAATGGCTCCGTCTCAAAGTCTTGGCTCTGTCAAGTGACTAATAGTACCGAAAAACCAGTAGCTTATAATGCTCTTCTTGCAGCAAATCCAACAAAACAGCTCCAAACAGATTAAACTTAAGGGAGATAAAATAGTTTTTCTCACCAATTCCACAATTCGAAGTTAAGGCAGAAAATGACGCTGCCTGGCTCTTTGACTCTGAACCGCTACAAGTACAGAAAGAACCGAAACGACTTAATGTTTTTTTTTATTTTACAACACTGTCCTAGCAGTAATTGTATGTGTAGTCATGTTCAGTATCAGCGACTAATCATTTAAACTTTAAACAATCAAGTTTTTTTTACCTTTCAATGCGAATGTTCGCTGCTTCATGTGTACGTCTGTCCAGCGATATAACACGCGGTAAGAAGAGAGAAATCGTTCTCTTCTGTGTTACACAGACGGACAGAGCAATGGCTCAATCAACAACAAGGGGTGGGACAATGCGAAATTTAGCTACAGCTCATTGGCTAAAAGCTGGTAAAAGGAAAATTAACCCTATAAGTGCTAACACTTATTAATTGGTACAATTAGACAAATAATTCTGCAAAAGAGATTTGATTTAAAGACTAACAATATCATGTAGTGATTTTATATGAAACACACTTAAATGTGGGTTACATTAAGCAATTTAAAGGATAAGGTGACAAAAACACAAAAACGATTTTTTTTTTTTTTTTTACATTGTTTATGCTTGGTCAGTCACTGACTAATTTAGTCAATAATTTAGTCACCGGCCCCTTCATTAGGTACACCCGTCCAACTACTCATGTAAAATGGCAGCAAGTCATTCCACTTAGGAATATGGATATAGTCAACATGATCTGATGAAGTTCAACTATCAGAACAGGGAAAGCATGGGATTTAAGTGACTTTGAACATGCCCTGGTTGTTGAGTATTTCTACCAGTGCTTGATCTATTGGGATTTTCACACAGTCAAGTGAGGTTCATAGGGAATGTTCTGGAAATGAGAAAATACCCCATTGGTGGCACTTCTGCAGGCTGTTGTTGTTACCAGAGGTCAGAGGAGAATGGACAGACTAGTTTGGAGTTAACAGATAGATAATGATAAATGGTAGTCACAACACAGATGCACATGTGGAAGCAGATGTGCCGCAGCAGTGAACACACAGATCAATGGCGTTCCCCACCGGTCAAACAAATGTCATTCCAGTTGCAGGGCAGGTCAGTGATTTGAGTAGATACAACAACAAGTACAGCATCATGTATACATTCCCTATAGCAGGTTAACATATTCAGCAATATATATATATAGGCTATTATACTCTACATCAGATGATATTATATGATGGCTAGTGCTACATAAGATGCCTTACCCGTGGACTGACATCAGCAATAATTCCACAAAACCTGACCGCTGGGTTGGAAACAAAAAAAGAAAAAAAGACCCTGAATGAATGAATGAATGAATGAATGCATGAATGAATGAAGGTTTCTATTATAATCAATTCATATTTTATTATAAATGTACTTTATTACACTCAGGCCCATAGTTTAATCATAATCTATTCCTATTGGTTTTACCTTTTCACACCCTCATAATATGGACGATATAGTTGCTCTTAGGTCCCGTTAAAGGGTGAATAACCCAGTAAAAATAATGCAAATGGCAATTAAATCTATTACTCTATATGTTAAATCCATGTATTTAGTATTAAGTCTAGTATGAATGGAGATTTGGCCTAATTTTATGACATTGTGTCTCAATTTTCATTATGAATAGAGGGTTTTTTGACATTGAGTGTCATGGTTTGACCTTTGAACGCACACATCCATGACATTTGGAAAGCAGATTATTTTGGCAAAATTATTTCCCAAAATATGACCAGAAACCAAACTATCTACATTTACGAACTGACCATCAGCCAAAGCTTGATCTTAAAAATAAAGAGTGACAGACAGACCTTTAATCATCTGTATTTATGATCAAGACTGAATGAGGAGCATGCCGGAATGAGTAAAAGCAAGAAAAAAAAAACCAATCCATTTTCCTGATCGAGCTGTAAAACATGATCTATTCTTCCACAGTAATCTCTTAATACCTTTGTAAAACCTGTTCTGTGGGATATTAATGATGGCCCAGAGACACGAGCACTGATCCACACGAGTACCAGTTGTAATAGCGGTGGGTAATGAAGCAGAAAAGGTGTCTGCATCAAACAGGACTCCAACTCATTTCTCTTTGGCTTCACTTTAGGCCGTCTTCTTCTACATTTGATTAGCATTCATTAATGACCCGGGCCATACTGAGGCAGTCAGGGCCTCTTTCATTCCCTCTGGGTGATGACATTCATGCTGTCACCTCTACTTTGATTAAGGATCAAATCAAATAAAAAAAAAATTCTTGATAAAATCACACCGAACATATTTTCTTCACCGATGAGGATTCAGACAAATGGGAGACTGTAACGGTGGGGATCCCGGAGGGTTTTTGGACCCACTCATGGAGATTGATCCTTCAGAGGAAGCAAGACTTGAACCTGAGTGGGAAAGCAGGACTCTACCACTGATCTATTATGGATCAACCCCTTGAAAAAGCAGAGAAGGGAGGAGTTGAGAGACGGCAAAGAAACCCCATTAAAAAGACACTAAAAGAGAGGAAGCGGACAAAGAATCAGAGCGAAAATGAATAATAAAAGCAGAAGAACTCTGTCTACGTCCAAGATTTAAAGAATCACATCAATGCGTGCGTGTTTGAGTTAGCTGACTACAAATTGCAAAGTCTACCCTCAAGTCACATCATCATTTTTAGATTTACTCCATCCCTTTGGCAGACATTTATGTCTGCTTTTTGAAAAAAAATTCCTATAAAACATAAATTTACAAGCTTCACACCCGGTGGTGACTAATGATATTCCACATTAGTCATCTCTTTGTCTTTTTGTCAACTGAAGCTGTTTTGTTTTTTCCTCATGTGAGGCTATGTCCTTGTCCATCGGCAGATAACGGTTTTAAAGCTCTGACGACTGCAACAATAGTCTGATTATGATGACGAATGATGACACAAATTGCCTCGCTGCGGATGTGGTGACATACCCCAGACTCCTGCTGAGTTGTGATGACACAGTAAAAGCAATTCAACAATCAAACAACTGTCAAATAATGCAGTGACTTTAACCTGCTCCATTATGGACAATCAATTTATACAAATAAATTTTAGCTAATTATGAAGGTTAATGCAATGGATGGATGCGTCCAGTAAAATGGAGTACAGTTCCAATCTCTGATTAAGTTACAGGAAGTCATTATTATTATTATTATTATTATTATTATTATTATTATTAGTAGTAGTAGTAGTAGTAGTAGTAGTAGTAGTAGTAGTAGTAGTAGTAGTAGTAAATCAAGCAATATAACAAGACAATGGAGATCCAATTTGGTTATTTTATGTTCTGTTCTTTCTTTTCTTTTCTTTTTTTTCATACAACAACACAGCTACATACTCACAAAACAAGACGACTTCATCTACACACAACAACAAGGCCAGAGACAACTGACAGACGCACGCAATGCAAAAAATAAATTGATAATAGTAGATCAAATGTGGTTCATGTTGATTGGTTTCCAGATGTCCATGCTGAAACATTCACATGGGGTCATTTTCATTCACTAGGTGCTGTTTAGTGAGAAAATTTGGTTGCCAGACCATTGTTCTTACTTTTGTTTTCATTTAGGCAAAGTGACTTTCAACATCTCAAAATGCAGTATAAAATTAAAATACTGGATAATTATTATACAGTCAAACCTCGGTGGTCGACCATAATTCCTTCAAGAAGCCTAGTCAAACACCAATTTGGTCGAGTACTGAATTAATTTTCCCCATTTGAAATAATAGAAATTGCTTTTAATTAGTTTGTAAGTGTGAAATTGCTTCCCATTTGATAATCCTAACGTTATATATACATTAAACAGAAATAAATAACAATAACAAATTGCACGTAAATAATAGTAACATATAATAAAATATAACCAAGAAAAAAATTTTCTTCCCTTTCGGTGATTCCGTTGTTTGGTAATCACCATCACTCCTACCGTGACATCACTTGCGTTTATAACGTCCGTTTATATTAGTTACTTCTTGAATTGGATAGTGGTATGCACAGTTTTACGTTTGAACTTTTGGTTCAAATACCAATTTGTTTGTTAATGCTAATGTCCAGCTCAGTGGGTGCTGTCTGCCCGTGTGCTCAGACAGCTGAGTCGGACCTGTTCATCTGGGTTTGACTGATCTGATGACTCTGTAGAAATGATGCTGGGTTCATGTTCACAACATTGATCTGTTTATAACTAACATGTTTTGACACACATGTGAATTTAGAAAAGGGGAAGTCAATCAGAAATATAACAAGTACATGCTTGTATTTTTTTTCTACTTTTGATTTTCTTGATAAATGTGCTTTATTATAAATGTTAAAACAAACAACCATAGATAAATAAAATGACAGGTAAAAAATACAATGTTACAAACATGTTACAAAATGTGTATATGAACCCTATTATAGATGAATGTCATTAACTATTAATCATAATCTATAAAGTGTGCATACTTTGTTGTTTCATTGGTGACTATCAAACCGGTAGCCCTTCGTATTACTCAGTACCCCAGTTTCAAACAGATTGGGGACCCTGCTCTAAAACATTGTCACACTAAGAGAGGTTTTGACAGTGTTTTTAAAAGTAGACCATATGACAATTAAAGATGGATCTAAGTTTGACAGATCATCCAGACCTACCTTCAGCCCTACTGATCTGCGTCCATTCATTTTGGAGTAAATTAATTCAAAGGTACTGACGGAACAGAACTACTGGAGCCTTACTCTCTACATAAAGCTACCCTGATGTGTTTTGCAGAAAATGTAGATCTCATGTGCAATCGCTCGGAACCTTATGGTCCAACTGTCTACTCAGATCTCTGAAATACACTTGAAAGTGTCGGTCCGGGTGCATTTTTTTTAAAAGCTCAATAACGAAGACAAGTCAAGTCACGTATCCCATTAGTCATATAATAATATATGATATCTGCTAAAACCAAAATAATAATCAACCAAGTATGTCCAACCAAGTATCGCATGGACCATTTTTAAACATCACAAAATACACACGGCGCTCAGACAGAAACAGCCAAAAAACAAAAAAAATAAATAAAAAATACAAAACGTGTTTGCCAGCTTGTTTGCCTGTTAAAACTAAACAAACAAACGATAGAAGTGGTTGCTACTTTCACTTAACAAATTAAATCAATGCCAATATATGACTGCATATCAGTGCTCAATGATAACAATATTGATATCTCGAATCATTTCCACAAACCGTGAAAATACAGACCATTAGATGTAAAGATGCACTTTAAATATTTCATCAATTTGATGAAAACTAAAAACATCTACATTTATGAAAACTGACAACATTGTCCCAAGGAAGATATGAAAAATGTGTGAAATGAATCCGACCAGTATTATCATTGGAGAAAATGTCGGAACAAATTGTTAATGATGGTGATGATGAAGATGAGGAAGACAACACTGGACACAATGTATTCATGTGAGTTTAAAAAAAAAAACAAAAAAAAACATGCATTGTGGGTCATTGGACATGACACTTCACGCTACTGCCTACAACTGTAGCTGCAAGGGGACACTGTCCCATTGTGCCAGTTCCAAGCCCGGATAAATACAGGAATGTGGGTCAGGAATGGTATCGGACATAAAAACACCTTCCAAAATCAAAAATGCAAATTGGATTCACTGTGGCGACCCCGGAAGGGAAAAGCCGAAAGACGATTTTTATCAACAATGTTTATCATTTGGGCTAATCTAAATTTTGTGCACATCACTAGTTATTTTTAAAATGTTATGACTATTAAACCTGCTGCCACAAAGGAGAGAGACCACATTTATGTAGTGACATGAACATTTAAATCCTGTTAATGTTATGTTTACTGCCATTCCAGTTACTGTTCTATTCTTCCTAGGTAATAGCAAGATAATAAGATAATAAGTAAACATCTAATATATACATGTTGTGCATATATTGCTTTGCACTGATTCAAGACAATGACTCATGTCTGCAGACAACTAATCAAATACTAGTATCACTGGTAAGTGTGTGTCATCATCCCAGTCAGATGACACACCGCTGAGTAGATTTTGATGCATTTCCACCACCACATGTCCCATTGATTAACATTCGTCTGTGTGTGAGGGAGTCAACAACTGCCGGCTCGCAGCACATCATACACACCCTTGGCAATCGATTCAGCCATAAGCGCACAGCCGCCAGAGGAAGAGGTAGAGACAGAGGAGGCTGAGAGTTAAATGGCTCAAAGGAGACAAAGCTCAGGGGGGAGAGGGTGGGGGTAAGGAAAGAAAGACGATAGAAGAAGTGGATGGTGACATGAAAAAGTTGCAGGATGATAAAAAGGACTGGGAAGGTTTTAACACACAGGCCTCCATTAGCACCTGCTCTGAAGCACTAGTGAATTGGAGGACGCTAACGAACACACATTCACACCAGGAATGTGTAGATGAGTAGCATCTGTGATAACTTCGGAAATACCACAGTCAATATTCTACTAATAATGGAAAATGTAGGAATGTCATTATGAGGGCTGATTTAAGCATCCATGTTGTTGACCGTGAAACCTCCACCTAATTTTTTTTTATTTTGCGTCAGATAAAATGTCTTTATGGAGGATTTATTTCACATTAGGAAAGTGATCCTGGGAGCATTTCACAAAGACTTAATAGAACGCCTAAATAATACACTGGATTTATTTGAGTACTTGAATTATTTCAATGATAATAACTTTTGCTTGAGATGGATGGATGGACCAACAGGTGGGTTGATGGATGGGTGGATGACTGAATGGATGGATGGGTAAAAGTACTGATCGACAGTAATCTATTTACTGAGTCAGATCGAGACATCAGTATCTAAAATCAGTCAAAAAGTTTTTTGTTTTTACTTAATTCTGTATGTGGTGAAAAGTTAAATAATACAGATGAAGTCTTGCTTACATTGGGTTAAACTCCATGTATTCACCACATCAGTATCACTCTCCAAATACAGAAAGAAAGCATTCAGTTCATTCAGTTATAAAGTTATACAGTTATACCCTTATTGTTATATAGTAATATACAGAGACATTGAGTTATATAGTAATATACCATTATATAGTGTAATGGATTACTTATGAATTATAGGTATGATTATATATATTCTATTGTAGTTTTGAATTAGTCTTACTGTGTGTTTTCTGTGTGTTTTCATCCTCTGTGTGTCTCTCCTTTTCTGGTTTCTCATGGGAATCGCAGGCCTTTCTCATAACAATTCAACAATGTTGTGACTGACTGTCCTGAGATCCCAGGGAGTAGAAGGGGGAGGGGGTGACGTGTGAGGATGCTACATAACCTCTGTGTTAGAGGAAAGGAGTTAGTCTTTACCTGTTCCATACTCTGAATGGGGTAAATGCTCATTCTCTTATTTCTGTACAGTAATAAACACCTGGATTATTTTGAAAGAAGTCTCACTCGTGTTTCCATCTTAAAAATTCCACAACAATAGTTATACAGTTCTATAGTTATGCAGTACTATAGTTCTAACCTTATTGTTATATAGTAATATACAGAGACATCATCAGTGGTATAGTAATATACTGTAGTGTAATAATTATAGTAATTAATGTTATTAATGATTATAATAATAAATAATAATAATAATTAACAGTACTAGCGTTGGTTAACAGTACTGGTACCAGTGGGTCCATGGACAAAATACAATAATAACAACAACAATATTCATTGATAATTAAGTAATGAAAGCAATTATATAATGATCATAGTCATAGTCAGTTACTGTTATTACTGTTAAAACACCTGACAGCCTCAGGGAGGAAGGACCTGCGATACCTCTCCTTCACACACTTAGGGTGTCTCAGTC
>JAPTHA010000005.1:35074851-35096543 GCA_029814585.1 Gymnapogon annona | reverse complement strand
GTGTGTGTGTGTGTGTGTGTGTGTGTGTGTGTGTGTGTGTGTGTGTGTGTGTGTGTGTGTGTGTGTGTGTGTGCTGGCCCCATGCAGCCACAGGCGAATGTGCAGCGCTTATTGGCTTATATATCTCCTGGTCATAGAGGAAAGAGGTTGCTATTAAGGTCAGGAGCCCAGGGTTGCAGGAGATGGAGAGGTGGAAAGGAGGGAAAGAAGAAAATGAAGAAGAAGCAGAGAGCGAAATATAAATCCGAGGAGGTCTATGACGTGCTCTGTCTCTTCGTTTTCTCATCACATTTGCCATCCTGTGCTGTACTCAAACTTATCCATCGGCAAGAAAGAGTGGCTCGCAGCTGTGCAGCCTCCAACAGCTGACATCATTAACATCACGACTCCACTGCAGATCAGCGTGCAAATGTAAGTAATCCTGTAGCCACTGCACATACGCTGTCATAATTATTAAAACTCCAAGAATGACTGATGGTGTTTTGGGAGGTTAACTTAATTCACTATATAATATAATCTCCATTTTGGCATCTGGGAAAAGGAAATTGGGCAAACGCTGTCCAATCATACTTTGTGTATTACTATTACTATTATTACTATTGTGTAGTACTATTTGCCATAAAATACAACCTGGAGTGTGTGCTAAATGTATATACAACTAAATTAAATCCAACACTTTGCTCATTTGAATGTTTACCCCTGTGGCAAACATATGAGGAATGTTGCAGCAGCTACCTGCACTTGGTATAAGATGCACTCGTTGAGTTATGTGACTTTAAAGTTCCCCAAAAATGTAAAACGTGCACAAACAAAACCCAAACTACTTCAGCTCTTTTTTTTTTTTTTTTACTGATGGAAATTTGTATTTCAGTGCTGATGAGAAAGTGCCCTGGAGATGCAGTTAACAAAAAAGAACCAAAAAGACAAAGTAATGTGAAAAAACACTCCGGTGACAAATCAAAGGGGGGGGGGGCTGCGTCTGTTGCAGTAGGTGGTTTCACATATGGCAGTTTTAGCTGTTACCTGACGAGTCGAGCTCAGGTTAATGCAAACAGTATAAGTTCGTCAGCTCTTAAGTAAAGCTGCTGCAGGAACAGCCGAGCCGGTAACAACCATTACATAATCACATGACCACAGACATGCCAACCGACTGTGTGTTTAACATAATCTGCACATTCACCTTCACAAAAACAGACAAATTCCATCACTTTTTCCACATAGTTTTGAGGTTTATCTGCTGTTGAGGCTCCATTCTCCACCTGTGGTTTCACATCTCCTCAGAGGAACATGTCTCACTTCACTTCTAATATTCTGGCTGTTCAGCCAAAGTGATCGTCCTTCATGTATTTGTCTGTTTCAGTAAAAGACTGAGTCATTGTTGCTGCATTGAATCCCATTACTGAAGCAAAATAAATAAAAAAGGGTCTTCTGTTCTTTGTCAAAGTGTACTTGTACTATAATTTAACTATTGTTATATTATTTGGCTGATGGTATAACAGTGGCATAAAATGAAGGGGAAAAAGATAATTGTCAATCACAATTATTTGTATCAGAAAGCTGGACTGAAGAAGAAAGAAAGAAAGAAAGAAGGTAAGAAAGGAAAGTTGAATCTTATTTTATATCAATGTGGAAAAAAAACACCTGACTTTGACCAAAGCTGACTGACTCCTGACCTCTATTTCGAATTTCTCCACCACAGCAGTATTACCTTATATGAACATCACACCTCATGAAGAATGTCATGATTTTCCTTTACTTATTTATTTCAATATGTTTTATTATTTATTCATTTTTATATATGTAAGAAATTACACAAAATTATCAACATATTAATGAAAATTAATACAAAAGAAAAAACACAAAAGAACCAAACTGTGAGTACAAGAAAATAATGACCAGAAATATAAAAAAAAAATACCAAAAGTAATCAACAAAATTGACGTATATGAACCAAATTCTATAAAATTAGTGAAAAGAACAATTACAGGTACATCAGATTCAGATTTCCTTTAATTGTCATTGCACAGACACATACAATGATCTGACAGCGAAATGTTATAAAGCAGCACAAGAGTAGGAAAAAAAAGAGCAAAGCAGATTCACAACAAATTGAATTCTTGCACAACATAGACAGTATACATGATTGAAGTCCTGGAGATGATAACGATAACGATGGTTCTTCCGGAGCTGAGAGACGTAGTGACTGTCATCGCAGGCCACCGTTAGCATAAGGCTTTAGCTGCTAACCGTTGTTCCTAGCTGCAACAAACAGATCACAACCGTAACTCACATGTATCTGCAGTCCCCTCCCTCCTCCTTCGTCAGTCCGCTTTCAGCAGTAGAAAACCAACCAAAAAACAAAAGAGTCCGGTGGAGTCCTGAGCCAGGAGTCCCTCACAGCTGGGCCGCTCAGCTTAGTACCCGCACCGCAGCTCGATAGCCATTAGCCGTGATGGTAGAATGGTTGTAGAACAGTTGGTAGAATTAACCGTTACGCAACCTAACCGAATGTAAAATTCCAGTTGTGCCATCACCTCCACATCCCGGTACACGACGCCGGTTCCGCAAACCGCTGCACTCGATGCCGTAGTCACGCGGGTCGCTCTCAGGTGTACAGTGCTGTTGCTCATCCTAACTGGAGACGGAGTAGCTCACGATCCCACATCGGTGTTAAGGGGGTCCATGAAAGTAGCAAACCAGCTACTGCCTCACAAAAACTTTTTCCTATTCTTGTGCTGCTTTATGACATTTTTTTTGTACAAGAGTCCAATTAACACGACCACAAGAGACTCGCAGAAAAACTTAGAAGTAAGAGCTGCTGTACAGGCAGCCTACTGGGCGCCATGTTTGATGGTTGACATGTTGATGATGATGAAATTCTTTCAGCTTTTTGCCTTCTGGGGTCGCCACAGCGAATCCAGGCAGGAGTTTTTACGTCGGATGCCCTTCCTGACACAACCATTGTATTTATCTGTGTTTGGGATCAGCACAATGAGACATTGAGGCTACAGTTGTGGGCAGCAGTGTGAAGGGTCTTGCCCAAGAACCCAGGTTCATGTTTTTTTTCAATTAGAGGTTCATGTTGAACATCTGAAATATGCTGATGTACATTCTGAGTGCCTTATTTTGTCAGAAATTGTTCAATTCCTCTCTTTCTTTGTTTTTTGTTATTGTTAATAATTTGAGCCTAAAACACACAGTAAAACAAAACCGTGGAAGAAAAGGAACACGAGCACAAACTCACAACAGAGTAACGGACAACAGTTCACAGCATCATTGAAATGACACCTGAGGGATTTTTTTGCTAGCTGTATTTATGTTATTAACAAACCTTTTTTTTTCAAATAAATAAATAAAATGTTTAAAATAAATATAGTACACAATTTGCTGCCCTGTTCTACTGAAGAGGTTGACTTCTTCTTCTATGTCAACACACCTCAAGCATTAATTGAATCAAATACTTGAATATGCAGATGTCATGTGGTACAGTGTGCAAGTGTACAACAGTGTCAAGATCACAGGTGGGGCTGAGCTGCTTGTCTGGCCTTCACATGTGGAGCTGGGGGGCATTAGTGACCTCTCAACACAGGTCTGCTGCCTCTATGCTCAAATATGCACATGGATTATCTCAGTTGAGCTGACCCAGATTACCCCCTCCCCCTCCCCCCTCAAACCCCTAACCCACACCTTCAAGCGGCATAATGACTCTGCAGTAATACCTAATGAGACAGAAGGAGCAGTGAACGTTGCAGCTGCTCTACGGACCGAGCTGTCAGCCATTACAGAGCCGTCTTCGTACCAAAACGCTGACAAACAGTCTTGTCTTATTCAAGAGCAAGAAGACATCCCGTGTCCGTATTCAGCGACTGCACATATAAAGAAGAAACACAATCTGCCTCTGCAGGATAACAATTTCCACCATGAATAAATCCCACTATACTATTTTTAGTCCATGCGCACATATTGTGGCAGAAAGGGAGTCATGTAGGCAGGCTGGGGATGCAGAATATATGGGGGACATTGGATATTGGGGAGCAGAGATGCTATGTCTTTGCGAAAACCTGAAAGCTCTTCATTTCCCAGGGCTACATGTGGGTATAAGGTGAAATATCACTGCGTTTTACATCAAACCGCTGAGTAATACAGAGTATATGAGCTGGACTGATGAAAATGTTTAGCTGAGCAGAGCGCTGCACGAGTCAATGAGTTCTGTAAGCCTCACGGGCAGAATGAAGAAAAAAATAACAACAACCACACAGAATCTACTAGACCTTGTTTTACACTGAGAACTGGAGTGGAAGCAGTCGATGAAATGTGCAAACCATAAATGATGAAGAACCACGGCTTTGAGTTGTGATGACTTTAACTATATGAAATAGTTCTACTTTCAAATATAACTTTAACAGTTGTTAAAAATAAATGGAATTTATTTACGCTAATGAGCCATGGATTGATGTGACCACTAGAGGGTGTAGTGAGTCACTCTGTCGGTCTCTAATGGTGGGAAAACTTAACACCACTGGGCTTATGACTAAAGCATTTGACAGTGAAAAGACAGAGAATCACCAAGAAACAACTTTGTTAAAAGAAAAAACTGGCTTTGAGAAAATAAGTGATAAAAACTAAAAGCGCTGTGGTTTTCTTCACTGGGCACAGCACTAAATGAAAAGGCTAGAGTTTGATGAAATGTCAACATTTCTTCTAAAGTGAGTTTATGAAAACTTGTGAAAGTATAAAGTTATTATGGTAGGTTATTATCTTTTCTCTGTTCCCGTTTGCTGATCCTTCATTCAAGCTAAACTGTGACAGTTCTGACCTTGTTTGTTTGATTCCACAGATCTTTAGTTCATCTACTGACAACACAAACTTACAGTTAACAGAGGTTATTAGTGGTTTTACTCAAACTGTTTTCAGTCTAAAAGCAGAGCTAAGATAACAGAGCTATAATGTAAACTATCAGCTGATGCAGCACATGAAGATTGTAAGACACTGTCATTTTGACCGAAATGTATGAAAATAAGCAGTTATGAGTTTTAATTTGAAAGAATAAATTTGATGATTCTGTAATACACATGTATGTAAACAATTAGTTTAGATTAGATTAGATTAGATATACTTTTATTTGTCCCACTCAGGGAAATTAACCGTACACTTTTTTTGAATGGTGATAGTAAATAATAAACATTACGTGGAACCACTTTAGGGAAACATTTTCGTTTAATGACGTCATCTGAACATTACAGTCAGCAATGCAGTTTAAACTTTAAATTAAAAAAGCACAGATTAAGGCTGTCAGTCTTATTTTTTGTCAACACATTCTATTTCAGATCCAACTTGTTTAGAACTTTGACTGGATAAAAGCTACCACTGACAGCACACAGCTGCAGGTCGGGACTTATTATTTGACCCATTTCAGCCCTTTCCTTATTGACAGCATGTAACAGTTAAGTGCCTTACTTGTTTTTCTCTTCTGGAGTGTTGAGGACAAATCCAATCCAGGAAAATGGCTTGTTTTTACACAGAATATTGATCAGCTATGTTATTTCTGTTTAGTGAATAACCAATAACATTTCACACTTAGTTACATTTCCATTCACACTCTTTACTACCCTCATACTTTGCATTATTTACACTGTTTAATGCAGTGTTACTTCTGCTGTTTGCTTTGTTTACAGAGGTACAACCCTATTATACTACTTTTAATTTTCTTGACTTTATCCTTTTATTACACTATGTCTCTAATTCACATATATTTAGATAATACTCTACTTAACATGTTATATTTTATATCATTCTTCTGTATCTTATTGTGTTGTTATTTAGATGCAAGTGCTCATGGGCAGAACTCACCTGAAGTTTCATTGTGCAACTGGTGTAATGTCAATAAAGCCAATTCTATTCTTTTCTACTCTTTTCTATTTCAATTTAAAGGAGTTATGACATTGTTTCCACACCCAGACATGTTGCTTTTCTGTACATCATTCAACCCCTTGTTTTCAATGTATAAGGTCAGTGTACAACAGTTCTGCCTGACACACACGGGGACAAAGAGCCCTTTTCCTAAATTCACGCTCTGACGCATTCACTTCAGGCTCATGATGCTTATGTTCTGTACAGTTGAGTCACATCAGACACAGTGTCATATGTTGCAGCTGAGTGTGGCGTACATATGTTTCTGGTCCGTCTGTATGTATGACATGGCTTGTACCATAGTTGTGTGTTTATGGGCCATAGAATCTGTCCCCGCCTCGGATCTGCCTACAGCCAGTGCGGTGGTGGGAGGGGGGAAGCACATGCTGAGCCAGATCAATGTCCTTCACACTGAGCACAAGAGGAAACAATTCTCTATGGTCCAGAACACTTTCTGCACTAGACTGATTTTCCATTTCTGGAAGCTAGGCTCTTCCCTAAGAAGAAAGAAAAAAAGGGAAGACAAAATCTGAGCATTTCTGACACTGTTAAACATCCCTCAGTGTAGCAGAGAATGAGCTCAGAAACCTTTTGAAAACAACAGAACCAAGTGATATTGGAAAAGCCAGAAGCAGGAGGTGATATATTAAACTGCCAACAGAACCGTGCAGCACAGCCGCTCGGTGTGTCTCTATAAAAAAAAAAAAAAAAGAAAGAAAAAATGTATGTGTGGCAGAGGTTTGGCTTTAGGGAACTCCTTCATTTGCTTTATAATGCACCCACTTCTGGTGTAACAACCAACAGTGCAAAGTTTCTTTTGTTTCCAACGGCATAATAATAATAATAAAAAAAACATAGTTTGGTTCTTTTTCCCATAAAAGTGCACTTGACTTCAGATTTCTCCTGCCTTTTTGCATCTCATCTGTATTTTATGACTAAGCTCTGACTTTCTCCAACATGCCGCATCACATTCAACAATGAGTGTGTCATGAATGAGAGTCAGTGTGACTATAGGTTGAATGTGTGTCCTGACAATGCAACACAATGGCCGCACTGTTTCAGTCTGAGTGGAAACATGTCGGACTGGGCATTCCCTCTCTGCCAGCAGCCCAACAAAGTGTCCACTGTGAGTGCCAGCGAGAAAACACTCGGTCGTCCGCACTACGGAGGGCTGATGGTGTGGGCAGGCGCTTTGGCCTTCAGTGCTATAAACAGTTTGGCACCATTCGCTGCTCTATGAAAACCCACTGGGCTCGACTTAACAACAAGGAAATGTACTACGGAAAGTAAACTCTACAACATAAACAACCAGAAAATGTGACTGATTACTTTGATTGAACATAAAATTAAATAATCACCAAACCTTTAATTCAGCACAACCAGAGATGTTGTCTTTCTTCATCAGTCTCCCTTGATTTGGACATGTTTTAGTATAAAGTCTTATTTTGTTGTGCTACTCTTTGCTTTACCTGAACACTTCATGTTGCATATTAAAAACCTTCTAATGTGTACATGGACAGAGCTGCATTAATTACTGGGGCTTTTATTGTGAAACAGCCTGACTGAATTAAAAAGGCCAGAAAAAATTGGCTCATAATATTTTAATCAGAAGCCAGTGAGATGTGAACAGCAAAAAATAGGGAAAATTATGAATTGTGAAAACAGTGAATTATTCTGTCATTAATGTAGTATTATTATTATCTATACAGCACATATCACCCTCTTTATGTAGAAGATCTCATCTATAGGTCCAGTATTTTTCACTGTAAAGTTCCCATGAAACAAATTAATGAATAAAATTAAAGTGCTGCACCAGTAATTTATATATATATATATATATTATTTATTTATTTTGTTCTTTCAGGTTGTCCTAGGGGACAGGCCTAGGTCAAAATACGGTAGTGGACAATACATATTACACACATCCTGTATCCTAAATTGTTGCAACATGCTATGAATAAATGGTAGAAGTACATTTTAAAAAATAAAATATATAAAATATATTACGCTACCACTTGTGTTGCTAACAAGCATTAGCATCCTAGAAGAGCATCAAAAAACAAATACTACTTGTTTTTATCTTGTCGATTTGATGCATGTGTTGACCAATCAACATCAGAACATGATAGTGAGACTGAGCCAAGGCTCGGGATTTGTTTCTCTCAAAGATGTCATTTTTGTGTCTGAATACAAGATAATATGGTTTTTAGAAATTATTTTGGTGACACTGCAACAAAAGTCTGGGCCATAATCTGTTCATGAGTGAAGTGTACAGACACAGGAAATGACCTTAATCTAATTTCTGAGCCATCTATGACCTGGACCTTCAATTTACCAACAGGAAATACCCTAATTTAATAAGAAAAAAAGTGAGTATTTTCTCTTTTATATCACTGTGCATTAAGTATTTGGGATTATAGACTGGGGATGTCACACCGAGCTGCAAAAACCTAGTTATATTTCAATATTTTTCATTTGCTCAAAACATTATCTTACTGTCTTCATAATCAGCCTGTTTTCATTTTGATTGAAAAGATAAATTATGAGTTTCCCCCCCTTCATTGTATGTTTGTTCTTAAAAAATAAATATGTATTTTTAAAAAGATGTAGTTGAACTTTGTACATTTTTTACACTTATGTATTTTTATCTGATCAAGGTATCTCAAATGTTGATATATATTGTATTAAAGGTTACATTACCAAGCACTTTCATTTCAGTGTCATTTTCTTGTTTGAATCTGTTCATTATAACTATGAAGTCTCTATAAAGCTATGAGAGAAAATGAATAAATATGTGTATGTCTGTTGTTTTTCTTTGCTTTCTGTAAAAATTCATTTGTAGATGTGAAAAATACTGCATAGGGATGTAGGGTCTTCAGCCCATACAGGAACATACTATATGTTGGTTCATTACCTGTTGTGTTTGCCTTGCAGATATTTTGCCATATAAAGGTCAGGTAGATGCTCTTAAAAACATAGGACAACATAGCTGAGAAAGATATGCTTATACAGTTAAAATATGCTGAGAAAAATGTGAATTAGTTTTGACAACATATGAGAGTTACATAAGACAGTCTAAAATATGTGTAAAAGAATGTACAGTCTTAAATCAGATTACATCAGACCAGACAAAGACCCTAAACCCACAGGGACAGCAAATATGAATTTATTTCTTATTCATAAACTTGCTAACCATTCTATGACCCTTCATATCAAGAATGTCACACTCTTTTTAGTTGAAGGCCACACGCAGCCCAATGTGAGTAGTAAAATAATAGCATAATAAACCAGCAAATATATACAACTGAAACTCGTTCATCTTTGAATTGGTGCGAAAAAGTATAATTACAGTATGAAAATGTTTCAATTAACAAACTATCCTCTGACACACTGTGAGAGTAACCTGTACATCTATGAACAAGCTGAAGTTTCGGAATCCATAAAGACCCAAACAGCCACCTGAACCAAACCAACGACTGATCTAAACCGTTTAATATCGGCTGATTCATTAATCCTATCAATACATATGAATAATTGGTGTTAAATACAGTTATACATCTGTTCATAGTCATCAGATATGACCCATTTGGACGTTCAAAGGCTCTGTAGTTACCATGGAAACACCGTCATCTTCAACAACATTGATTCACCATTAAAACCCATGGAGTTGAATCAATGACAGTGGTTGTATACACTGGGTTTATGTTCAGTTAATGACAGATCTGCTGAAAAAGTCACACTTTCTGCGTTTTCTCTGTTTCAGACATAATAGCCTATGAGTTTACTGAGCATTTATGTACATCTAGATGATCTGAATTAAATATAGCAAAATACATGTTTTACAATGGAAAATTAATGCATAACGCAGACTATAATAGTACAATAAACGGCAATAAATCACTTAAAAAACGTTAAATAGAGAAAAAAAAAAAATCACCTGAGAACTGACACAAGAATATCGCATTAAAAAAATAAATGTGATTTAAACAATATTCTGCCTCAACATTTCACAATATTTACTAATGGGAAAATACAGCAATTGACCTTATGATCAAAATAGTCTTTCAAGCATAATGGTCACTTAAGTGGAGAGCTATCTCAAAGTTGTTTTCTCTTATATGAATGAGTCTTAATGTTAGGGTTGACAAAAAATCCTTAAGTAGGATATTATAACTCATGCATGAAAGGGTTAAAGACACCATGATATCCTGGAGCGCCAGTGTCTTCTGTGTAACGTTTGCAGATTCATCCAGTGGCCGAAAAGAACCCTTTGAATTGTCAATTTTAGCCTGTGGGCCACATGTTTAACACCCCTGCTTTACACTCTGATTGTACACTGATCTAACATCTAGACCTTTAACAACCCCCACACCCCCCTCCAAGCTCTGGCCTCTCAGACTGAAGCTGAGGGGATTATTGATTGCTGCCATTTCGGTCGATACAGGCCCAAACCGGCCATTAGCTCCGGATCCTACCATTTGAAACCACTCTCCATCACAAAAGAGATGGCGGCGAAGCCCGGCGAACACACCTCCACCACCGCCACGATGACAGGATGTCACTCTTCAGTCTCTCTGTCTCCATTACGTCTCTTGAACCATCTTACTCGTTCATTTCAATCTTCTACAATTAGCCTGTCTACTTCTGTCTGCATTTCTGACTCGGCTCTATTCTAACATTATTTCAACCTGTCAAGTGCTTGACCTCTAGACCGGCGTTGCTTTTGTCGCGGTGTCAGTCTTTTTTTTTCCCCTCTTGTCTTCCTCGTCTTAGTTATAATGCTGACGTCTTGTCAAGCTTGTAGAGTTCATTTCATATTCAGTGAACTTTCTGGTGATTAATTGCATTCAGACCATCAAAAAGATGTGACAAACACTGCCTTAAAATTGTCTTCTTTCATCTGTTTTTTTTTTTTGTTAGTTCCCAGATGAATTCTTCACACTACTTCATCTATATTTAGTGATTTATTAGTAATATTCCCCTTTGTATTTTGCATTTTGGACTCTAAATAATGCATTTTCCAATATTTAAACTCCTATATTTGATTTAGAAAATCAATGGTCTATATATTGAAAGAGAAAAACCTGGAAAAAGAGTGACTTTTTCAATCAGATCTGTCACTAATTGAACATAAACCCAGTGTGTTCCTCCACTGTCATTGATTCAACTCCATGGGTTTTACTGTTGAATCAATGTTGTAGAAGATGATGTTTCCATGGTAACTACGGCACCCCTGAACGTCCAAATGGGTTATATCTGATGGCCATGAAAAGATTAATAACTGTATTTAACACCAATTACTCATATGTATTGATTGGATTAATGAATCAACCGCTATTTGTTAAGAACGCTGAGACAGAGACCCAAACGCAGGTTCAGTATAATTTCAAAACAAAAGAATTTATTTTTAAGTTCACCTTGGAACATTCAATGATTAACAGTAACAGATTATCTTAATATTTGGAAGCATTCTAAACAAAAAGTGCCGGCCAAAAACTCGGGATTACTATTGATCAAAATAAAAAGACCCACAATGGGAAAATCAAAAAGAAAAAACCACAACACAAAATCACTCACAAGGAGGATAATCAAATAATAGAAAACAGAAATCAAATTCAACTCAAAATCGCTCTGCTAGACGTGAACTAAGGAATTTGGAAAGCAAACAGACAGGATTCAAGACCAGATCCATACAATATACTTCTACACCATACTCACTGGAGGAAAAAGGATTCAAGACAAGGACAGGACGACGATGACCACTATACTGGGCAAACGACGATCTGACAACAAGGGGAACTGAGACACGGGTTTAAATAGAACATACAACAGGTGACAAATATTTGGGAACAATCAGTAACGAGAGACAAGTGCATGAAATGACAGGGTGAAGCTGAACACAATCAAAGACGGACACCAACAGGACATTCACCAAAATAAAACCACAGGAAGTACCAAACATAAACAAAAACCCAACTTGACAGACAAGAATCATGACACTATTAAACAGTGTATATGTATTGATAGTATTGGGTTATATCAGTAGAAAGTATTGGTCGCTGGTGGAAGTTTGAGTCTTTATGAGTTAATAAGGTCTTTCTGTCCAGGTCATTGTCATTTGTGGGATGTTGTGTTTTTTTTGTTTTTTTTTTGTTTTTTTTCAAAACACATTGAACAAAGTGTCCTGAATTTGTTTGTTTTATCGGTCTAGAGAGATAAAAACTCTGACTGCATGGTATTTGGTGTTTTGTTTTTGTTTGTTTTTTTCAATGAAACCATTAGACTCTCTGTCCTTGTCAACAGGAAAACCAGCCCATTTAACACTCACCAGCCCCTGGACTATATAAACATGTCTCCCCTCTCCTAATCCTTTGGTCTTTCTCCTTCCTTATCCTCACGCCTTATAGGAGCGTCCAGCAGTAAACTCATTTCCTTGTCCCACAGAGCCTTGCTGCTCCCATCCAGGCCTCCTCCCTCCACCTCCCCTGAAACTCTTTGTCAATCTTTCGCCCAAATTTCAATAACGCAGCGTCTGGGAAGAGCTGCTTTGTCTGACACTGGGCTCTGGTTCCGGATGATGAGCAGGTAGGGTTCATAATTGCAGCTGAGGTAGACAGAGCACGCCGCGAGGGTGAGGCGAGGTGAGCACCCGCCCACCCACGACTGACACCCCCTGAAATATACCCAAACACTGAGATGAGCTCCAGGATGATGCAGAGCATGAGTCAGAGGTTAGAAGAAAAAAAATACTTCTAAGCTGCAGAGAAGCACTCCCAGACGGTGTTGTCTTTACTTATTCATGCGCTCTTTTCATGATTGCACCATCTCACCAGCACCAGACACACTTTGTTTTCACTTTCTGCGACTGGAGGCAAAACCAGACTGTGTTTATAGTGAAACACAGCAAACTTCAACTGAGACAACTGTGCTGCTCTTTGTACCTGAACATGCAGAACAGTTTTACTCAGTATGTATCTGCATATCTGGGACAAAACACAGAAAGACGCCCATCTAACTCCATCCTACTTAGTCCTCTTTGTTATTGTTTTACTTTCACTTACACCTAAATGTTTGCATTTATTCTTATTTTTACTATTGGATTGCTTTCATTGTGGTAGTGTTTTAGTCAGCTATAGTGAAAATAAAACTTAAACCCATAAAAACCCAAATATCCACCATCTACCAAAACCATCTATCGATTAAAATGTTTAATACTTGATCCACTAATCCTAGGAATACATGTAAATAATTGATGTGAAATGTAGTTGGTTGTCTCTTCATGGTCATCATGATCTTATTTGGAAAAAAAAAAATACTGGAGGGATATGTACACAGACATGTCAACCAGACTCAATGTTGTAATAATGTCAATTCAAAACATGCAGAGTTTAGAGGCAGATACAGCAACAACAGGTGTTCACGCCTTCAGGAAACAACAGGAAAATGCAGGTGATAAAAAAAAGTTGACAATACTGATTGTGATTGTGCCTCAAATGTTCTGCATAATATTTAGTTTCAATCCAGTAGTAGATGTGTGTGTTGATCCTGTTGTATTTCTGTTTTGATTCTGTCTGAGAATGACACGTGGAAAGATTTGTCCACGGGTCAAAGGTCAACCTTGTCACTGAGCTGTACAACAGATACATTTGGAAAACTAAGTTGATGATTTATATATTATTTACATATGAAATGTATTTTGCGTTACTTTTGCTACTCTTTAATTCAAGTTACATTCTGATTTTATGATAAAAAAAAGGCTTATATATCTACAGCTCCTTCCACATAATGTTAGCTGCAGAGCATAATTGCTAAAGCAAAAAATATGACTTAGAACAGTGGTGGTCAAAGTGGCGGCTGCCAGGAGCCTCAGAAAATTGTAGTAAAGATGAGGAAAGAAAAACTAAAACAAAACATTTTGGTGTGAATATACAGTGTGGCAATACGTTAGTTAATAATATTCTTATGCTAAACATATCAAATAATTATCATCATACTGAAAAAAGGTAAGGAAACACATTCTAAAAGTCCATGTTTCTTGACATATTTTGTTGTATTGTCGAGGTTTGTGGGCCATTGTGTGACTTTGTCATATGAGGCCAACGATATAAAGGTATTTCCACAATAATACTCATGTCCTTGTGTGCTGTGCTCAAAAGAAAACCTTACTCATATGTACAATTTTTTGCCAAGTGACTTAAGCACCTCCATGACTGGACAAACTTTTTTTTTTTCCATTGGAGACACAGAATACAAAGTTGTAGTTTGACTTGAAGGCACACATGAATGCAGCCCGTCGGCCGCATAACAGCTGCGCACCATTACTACCTGCCATGAGACACCTGCAGGGAAATAAATGGAAAGAAGCACATTGGAGGGTATCAGTTTAGTGGTTGCTGCAGGGGGCGTTTATAACACCTGGCACGCTACCCTACACTGTACAATACTGAGCCCGGCTGGTGGTCTTTTTATCTGCTGCAGTGAATTTCCATGTGCCACCCCACTCAGGTAAGAAGGCAACTATCATAACCAGAGGTGAGAAATGGAGGGAGAGTGTAAAACCCAGTGAGGAAATCGAGTGAAAAGCCCAAGCAGTGAGGCTAAATCTGGAGCACGTGGTAGTAAATCTGTGTCCAAACAGAAGGAAGGGGTGGGTTAATCGGATCTGTAAAAGGTAAGTGAGCTCGAACATCTCACCAATATCAGTCTGTTGGGTTTATACTCAACTGTGTTGCTACAACTTTCTATACTACACGCAATGGGTAATGGGAGGCCATGTCATCCATTTAGTCTAATTTCCATTTTACTGCCCTTTGATAGTTGGAATCAGAGAGCCTCGGCGCCGAGAGGGACTTTATGACCCTTAGCATTGGCCAATGTGTCCGCCCGCTGTGTGTGCTTTTGCGTGTCCACTTCTGCCTGTGTCGTCTAATACTTTAATGAACTGGACTGCATAAAAAGCAATGACAAATTTAATAGGCTCCCATACACGCTGTTGTCAATGGTCCAATTGACTGAAGTGGTTATTTCCACTTCTGTCGCCACGCGTCTCTGACAAGGCGCCGTTATTTTTGGGTGTGTGTGTGTGATAATCCCGGGTTTACGTGCTTCACTGAACAATGTTGAATGGATTTACAGGGGTGAAAAAAAAGGTTATTCTGGGTCTTTGTGCCACCGTAATAAAATAATCTACAGTTTGTCTTCACTCCCAACACAGCGCAAGAGTGTTAATCTAGTTTTATTTCTGGTTTGATTCAATTGGAGAAGGGCACAGGTCAAAGGTCACCCTCAGTATAGAATGATGTTTAAGAATAGAACAGAACATAGAATAGAACAGTACAGAATAAATACAACAGAAGAGAATAGAGTACAATCGATTACAATTGAATAGAATAGAAAAGAAACCAATTTGTGTGTGCAAAACTCAATTATAATATAATACTTAATATAATAATAATACACATATCTACATGTCAGTACATGTACAGTATGTGAAGCATCTGCTACTTTGTGCTGAACTGTTGAAAGTTCGGGTCGTACTGAAAAATAAATATAAAATGCTACTCACTTTGGAGGCTGATTAGACGGGGCTGTGTTTACTGAGTGAGAGGTTTTATAGCCGCAGGGAGAAACATTTTTTTTTAGAGGTTTCTCTTTGCACAGGGAATTCAGTTTACTTTCCTGGAGGTAGTAACTGAAAACAGCAATGTAAGGCCAAGGACTTTTCACCAACTTCTACAAGTGCATATAATATACGTAATATGTACACGCGTGGTTATTTCAAGAATAGTGTTCAATTCTCATTTACTGAGAGCAGCTGAGTTCATTGCTTAATAAAGATCTCTATATTATGTGTCTGTTTGTTTCATTTTTGTAATTTATTTATTCATGTCCATATTTATCCAAAACTAATTGTTTTATTTTTGGAATTTATTTATTCATGTCCATATTTATCCAAAACTAACAAAATTAACTCTGCTGATTTTGGCTAACCAATATTGGCAAAGACTTTTATACAGCTAATAGTGTTATTAATTTAATTGGAAACTCTCAGCAAATAGTTTGTGTCCATACAACTGAGTAAATACTGCACTGATTGGGTTAGATTTTTTCTTTAACCCTTTCACTGATGCACTGAGTCATCAGATATGACCCATCTGTGTGTGGAGAGGCTCCATAGTGAATATAGAAACTCCATCATCTTCTACAATATTGATTCACCAGTAAAACCCATGGGGTTCAATCAATGACAGTGGATGGACACTGTTCAGTTGATAAGACATTTTGCTGAAGAGGTCGTTTTTTCTTCATTTAAGTGATTTAAGCGATTAAAACTCTGATATATGGCTAAATGTAGAAGAAAGCACACTTGGAAGTCACCACAGAAAGACTTCAGGGTTTTTAAGAGTTAAAAATGTGCCTTTTCTTACGTAAGCTCTAGCAGCACGTCCGTGGTTAATCATGTCTTCTAAGATAAAACATATTTTTCTTTAATATCCCATAACAGCAGATCCTCAGGCTGTTTTTTTTTCTCCCTCTGTATTAATAAACTACATAATGAAGACATGATGATAATCTGCTTACGGTTGAGCCACTGTCATGAGACAGTGCGTTGACATAGTTCTGTTCTTATCTCTTGACATATTCCATATCCAGTAACGACTTTACACTCATGTTCACATAATTGTGATTTCTTGATGGTCTCTCTCAGGATTCAAGCCAAACCCTAATGACTGACTGATGGCGCTGTCGGTGAACACGTGTCGCATTTGCACATTTAGTAGATTTGCAGCAAACTGCCCGGGTGTGTATGGGAGCCCATCAGTCTGTTCTTACAACAAAATATTTAAAGTTACAAAACAACCATAACATATACAATTGAAAACAGAATAGAAATTTGCCTCGTTTTACAGAATATTTCACCAACAGACGGTGCTCGTCAACAAAAAGAGGACTTATTTGACGTGACACACACTGCCGTTTGGTAACCCTCATGATTTAATCATGGTTTTTGGAAAGCAGCTCATTCTGATGATCATGCAAAGCTAAATTCTGCGACCCGCATGACAAACATCTCCAACAATAAACTATTCTGCAAGGTGCTGAGCTGCTCATTTACAACACGGTAAAAGGAACATTGGGAAATGATGCTTAATTTGACAACAAATAGGAGGTGTATTGCAGAATTCCAACATGTGCATATAGGTTTGATTTATGATTTAGTGGGGTATAATGCTCAGCTCCAGTCTAGTCCCTATGCAGTGAAAATACTACTATGGATGCACTGGTTTCAGTGGTTTTCTACTTTCATGCCGGTGATTCTTCAGAGAATGCACCTGTCCATCATGTTTTGCCAGTGGGGTGTCGGAGGGAGAAGAAATAATGAGAGCTCGCACTGGCTCTGAGGAATATACAGACTCTGACTCTACAGGAGCTCCTCCTCTTCATCCACCCACTTTAGTCCTGTCGTGTAATGAAAACAGGGACACACCTCTCAGCGCTCACCGCCTCATGACCCAGAGGTGAGACAGGGTTGCAATCGCACCTCAGTGGCCTTCTGGGTAAGCTGAAAAATCTTCAAAGAGCCGGTGCTGAGCACGGTTAAGCCCGATCAGAGAGGCTCACTCCACGTCAGTGTGTCTGGCAGCGCTCAGGAACACATAGCGCCCGCCATCCCAAAACAAAGGAAGGCAATTATCTCCATAATAGGATTCTAAACTCCATCTGGCTTTAAAAGTCCAATAAATGATTTTTATACAGCTCATCACTTTTTTTTTTTTTTACTTTTTTTTCCCTTCTTTGTCCTCTGAGGTTTCAAACAGTTGGGGAATACTGTCAGAGGAAAAGAATAAAAAGAAAAGAATCAACTGCGGCGGGGGGGGGGCATGTTGTGAGTTAAATGTCTGCAGTGATTTGGAAGGGTGCTGCTTCTATCAGCTGTTTCAACTGTGGAACAGAAGCAGTAGAAAGCACCACGCGCTCCTTTCAGCAGCCACTTCAGAGAACACCATCAGCATGACTCATTGAATTCACATTGACTTATTTCTGTCCTAATTGTAGCCAATGAAAAAGATACTTAGCAGCTATCGGATCTGCTTGCTACATGATATACATCTTGAAACGCGTTCTTGTATATTTGATAAGATCAGAGATGGAAATCACAAAGTAACTCCATGACACAGTCTGATCACAGTGTAGCTCACGATAACGGTTAACGCTGAAGGGCAATCATCTAAGGCTGTTCACAGACTCATTCTGAATGGATCATGGAGTGAGTGGGTTTGCTAGCATGTTTAATTGAGAAACCTTATATCTAAAATGAGAAAAAAAAACAATAATTAAAGATAATAATAATAAATAATAATACTTTTAATTTGTTGGGTGCCTTTCAGGGCACTCATGGTCGCCTCAGATGTGAGATTTCAGTGTCTGTGTGGAACCATGTCATAGCCTCAGGGTCCGGGGGGGGAAACCAACTCTGTGTGAAGGGACTCTAATGGGAGAACTGGTTGAGTTCACTGAATAAACAACTATTTGGTGAAAACCATCAAATAGACGACTCGTGGCGGTCTTTAATATCTTATCGCTCTCTGTTAACAACTAAGAAATTCACGGCAGTCATGAACTTAAATTATAAGCCTAAAATGATCTGTCTGTACTTTTTCTTGATTCGAATAATTAAAGGTTCAAAAATATATTGTGAGTGAGTCCTTTTGCCCATTTTCTATAATTACATTTAGAACAAAACAAACCAAAATAAAATTCTCTATGTATTTTTCGCTCACTCGACATCCATTGGAGCCTGGTGGTCCTGAAAGGGGGATCCCCACCTCCTGCGGTCCCTTCTCAAGGTTTCTCTTTTCCCCATCTTGGGGTTTTTTGAGTTTTTCCTTGCCCTGGAGGGGGGTTATACCAGGGGATGTTGTCATCTGTGGGCATGTGAAGCCCTTTGAGACCCTTTGGGTGATTAAGGGCGATATAAATAAAATTTGATTGATTGATTGATTGATTTGGTTGGAAAATAACCAAACATGCACTCACAGACAGATTATCCTGAAAATTTTCCCGGGGCCTCTTAAACTCAGTTGGTGTTGGTGTATTGTTTCCAGAGTGTGTACATGTTTTCTCTTCTGTTTACGGTGCTTTGAATGTTTACTGTTCTTAACTGCCTTAGGACAACAAATGAAAAACAGCTTCCGTGCTAAACCTGGCAGATTTACATCGATGCTCTTTGCTGCCATGTTGATTAATGTCCATTGTCCTAATTCAAATAAATTAATAAATTTTTCTAGAGTACTTAAAACTTTCAAAATCTTTCAATAATTTATTATTTTCTACATGGTATAATAAAACAGCTTCTGCTCCAACTTTTAGTACAGGTGTGAGTGAAATTACCATTACTCAATAAAGCCTATAAAGCACAACATCTCAGGTTTCAGAAACCAAATGCACAAACAGAGCAAGAGGTACAGCTATACAAACTGGATATGTGGAGGGCATGATGAATGGTGAGGGCATCATTCATGAGGGAATGATGTTTTGAACTGCAGTTAAAGCAGCCACTTTGCCTTTAGTATAAGTATCATAAATACGGGAAGTGGTCAGTCTGTTGCTGAAAAGTGGTAAAAAAGTTGGTGGTAGTTTGTTGAATATGACTTTATACAGAATGGAAATCAGCTTAACTCTTAACGGTCACACTCTGAATCTTCAATTTGCTTTTTTTGGATCCCGTCACATTAGATGAAAACTTAGTGGCGATGAGAAATATTTCTCCCAAGGCAGGATGAGTTCAGTACTACTGATCTATGATACATTACAATATCTGTGTAACTGTAGGTGGATGAAAAAAAAGAGTAAAAAAAAAGAGAAAAGATACTGTTGATACTATTGTTTTAATTGCCACACCGTCACAGTACGTAGGGATGATTATGAAGGGGTCTCTCAGAGTGCAAGTATAAATGATTCAAATATGCAAAAGAAGTAGAAGTCGAAGATGTAAGTAATATTAAAGTATATTAAAAATATGAAAGTTGTACAAAAAGTAGCACAGTGATTTGTAATAAATATCTAAAAATAAACATTATGCACAAACACATCCAAAAGGCAAAAAAGGAGGAATTATGCACTTACTCTTGATATTGTGGTGTCAATTTCATGAACTTTGACAAACTAAATCAAACTATTCATGTATAAGTGCGCTGGTAAATCATATTCAGTTAGAGTGTCTACATGTTTTAATGCGCATTTCAGTATTTGTCACCACCACGATACTATACAAAAGAACGCAGGGCATGAATACAGGATATTATGTCATATTTACACAGAAACCATCTGCTTTCTTAAGTTTTTGAGTGCAAGAACTATGACAAACATGAATCTGAAACTAAACACCATACGATAGAACAAACCTGCACTCTAGTTCAACAGAAATGCCTCATCTCTTATGATGAATATAAAGTGCCTTCACTGAACACTATTTCTCTTGGCGTCTTCCAAACAGTCAGGTCAAAAGCCATAACAGGAGGCCAAGGAGTTACTGGAGGGGGTGCAGATGGCACCGAACAACACATTATGTGTCACATGGACCTCAAGCTGCTCATCCATCACGCAAACCAGACCCCATCACCAGCTGTAAGAATGAGACTAAATGCCACCTAATCCATTACATCCCATCCCTCCATTGTTAGTCTAAGTACTCGATTGCTTCTCGCCGAGACACCAAGTGGTTGCAGCCAAACCGCACCCTGCGCCACCACGAGCAGACCGTCGCCCAGACAACAACCTATTGCTCAGCAACCACCTGTTTCAGTGTGGCTTCACGGTAACGAGCTGCAGGAATAATGAGGCTGTGGGAGTAGAGAGCGATGGAAGGGGGTCTAAACACAGGGAGGGGAGGAAGTTCCCATTTATAATTCATGTCAGGAGAATTATCATCAGCGCTGTGGCATTTGGAATGAATTATTGATCGTCTCTTGGAATCTTTATGTTAAAACTCACAGTTGGGGGGCATCCTGATAGACAGATCGTAAAGAAACAGCACCTAAAGTATCCAACAAGGCAGGACAATTACTTTTTTACTCTAAAGCTATTGAGATCTTTCAATCAGAGGAGCACTATCATCCTGAACACTTAAGTAGACATATCGTTAGAGCTGAGATGATCACCGCGACACCCCCTGACAAAGGTCAACATCACACCTTGCTATAAATCTCTGGAATCGCTTGCAGGGATTGGAGTAACATGGCAAGTCATAGCTTTAAAATCCACTTGGGCCTTGACCCTGTGGACTGAGAATGTGGTCATTAATGGGGGAAAGGCACAGCTGCTTGACCCTTGCACTTTCCTCTATCACTTATCGCTTTCTCTCTAACTCAAGTCGACAAGCGTGAATTAGTACCTTTTCTACCGCCATTCTTTATCGTTCTAACAAGTGCAGCGTGAATCGATACCAAAACCAATGAGCGGTGCATGTTATCATCCATTGCACTATGGATTAAGTTCAGTGGCCTAATATAACTTGGCACGTCAAACCGAGACGTGTTCCTTTGGTGCGCGCTCAGAATAAACACTCAGCAGTTTTCTACTGTGGTGAGTAGTTTGTTTAAGGCGCCTTGTTTCAATGAGAAGGGCTATACAGAGACTGTCTGGACAGACTAACTGGACAGAACTAATTAAATTTGGTGGAAGGATACGGCAAGAGCCACAGAGAATACATCACCTTTTGTTTGTTTTTACTTTGGCTTTGGATGAATTGTTTGAATTGGGGGGGGGGGGGGGGGGGGCGT
>JAPTHA010000005.1:35058592-35074751 GCA_029814585.1 Gymnapogon annona | reverse complement strand
CCCCCCCCCCCCCCCCCCCCCCCCCCCCCCCCCCCCCCCCCCCCCCCCCCCAGAGTACAGCTCGACACTATCCCAAAATTCAAGCTCTAAATTTGATAGAATGTTAATAAATAAATAATGTGGTCCAGCTGTAAGTTACAAACATATGTAGGTAGAGTTCAGAAAGGCAAAGGTCAAATATCTGTGGTGAATCAGCTTCATAATTGTTTCATATCAGTATTTGAATGTCATTTTTGTTATTCATGTCAATATAATGACTATTTTACATTGTGAGTCAAGGTGTTTTATTTTGGTAACTGAGTGGTTGCTGTATAGTTTTTGGCTCATCTGAGGCCGAATGAAAACACACAGTTTTGGATGCCGCTATAGCTATATATCACTTCTAGGGTTAACACAAAGCACACAATTGCTGTGTTCCATTCCAGACATTATAATACTGCTCTAATGTGACAGCTCTGAATGTGATAATGTTCTAATAATGTTGAGAAGCTGAGGAACTCCATTTGACCTAATACATGGACTTAATGGTGGAAACGTTTGGATCCTTTTGGTCTCAGGCAGTTTATCCTGTCTTTGAACTTTAAATAGGTTGTGCTTTTGTTGAAAACATCCATATTATCACGATACTATACTATTTTTGTTAAATTGTCATGCAGACTGACACTTAAAACTGCTATGTAATGTCTAATAAACAGCACATATGCTCTCAAAGCACGTTACATTGAATCCATTATTCATTCACTTCACAGACACACAAGTGGGTGAATCGTCTTGCCCAAGGACACTATAGTACAACGAGAGTAGAGCGGGATTCAAACTGCCAACCCTTATTCACCACAGCCACCCCGAAATAAATAGCTTTCTCATATGAATACCTTAACACAATGTATCTTACTGAAAGCATTGTTACCATAAATTACCAGTGACATTTGGCATCAAGAACATGTGCCATCCAGCTGTAAACATAGCTGTGTGAAAAGGCTCAAAAGAGTGAGAACAACTGAGTTCAGGCCAAGGCTGAGGGCTCAGACTGAGGTTAAACCTACTTCAGTAAATAGCCTTCAGGCAGGCGGGTCGATGGCGGCTGAGGCACGTTCCAGATGTTCGTACTGTAGCACTGGGTGTGGATGCTAAGCAACTGGCTATTTTCAGCCACAGAACGCAGGAAGGAAATGAAAGGAGCAGAGAGTGTGCATGGGATTCAGAGCAGCGGGGAGGGTAATCAAACACCAGTGACTGATGGAAATCACACCGTTCTGACACAATGCTGGCTCGGCAGCATCCCCGCTAAGGCTTATCACAACATAGTCCTGGGGAGAATGGCCGTGAGACAAACGAGTCAGTAGAGGAGGAAAAAGCAGGAGAACTCAGGAGCTGAAAAGGGAGCAGTTGGTACAAATTTAATCAGGGGGTTGTTGTGTGTTTGGGCCCCAGAGTCTGGTCCAAATTCCTGTTCTCCATCTGCTTCAAGGTGGGTTTGCTCTATTACGGATCCAAACGTTCCACTTGAACGTCTTAGGTGCCAGGATGAAAACGTAGCAGAGTGAGCAGAAGATGTATTACACATGCGGTGAGAAACGAAAAGAAAAAGATTGGTTTATTCTAAGGTGGTAACTATCATTATGCTTTGTTCTTCACAGACTTTAAATCAAATGAGTCCATTCATTCATTCTGTTCCTGTTTCCAGGTCAACTGGACCCTTTCATTCATTTACATTCACTGGGTCTCAAGTCCATAAAACACATCCATTCATTCTATAAATTTCTATGTGATGATGAAAAGCACAGGAAGTGGATGGAGTTGAAGAATACAGTTTCAGTCATTACATGGAGAAGTATGAGGAAAACAACTGTGAGTGTACGGCCTTACTAACGTTAAGTAACAAAGACATGCTGTCAACTCCCCTGATATAGAATGAAGCATATTCACATCTTTATGAGCAGATAGGAATTAGATATGAATCAGCTTCTTAATATCTGAGCTGTTTATCTCATGGGAAAACAAAATAAAGTTTTAGTCTTTATACGTGGATCCGTGTAAGACTTTTTTTTTGAGAAACTTGAAACAATAAAACAAAAAAAAAGATCAAATGTGTTTAGATTCTTATAAATCCTAACTGGTGCCTCATTAAAGAAACAATAATGATCTTTCCCCTGGTTTTCTCTAGCTCTGCCGGTGGTCACTTTTTCTTGTTATCAGGCTATAAACTCTTCATTTATTCATTATATTGGACCAGCATCATTAGAATGCTGACAGTATACTATATAGATGAATTCCATATTCACGTGGATCCAGATGCAGCACGTTTATGTTGAATTGAACAGAGGTTTCATATTATCTGTAAACATAAACTAAAAACTAAAAAACAGAAGCCAAAGTATATCTAAACAATCAAAGAAACAAATAAACCCAGTAGTTTACAGAACAGTTTTAACAATATTGATGATTGATGCTAAAACAATTTGCGCAAGATTTATTGCAGTTACACAAAATAAACAGGTCGTATAGAACAAATGTTAGCCGACGTGGAACATTCTAATAGTATGTGTTGTGTATTTATGGTTTTCTAATTTACGTGATGCACTCAATCTCTCCGAAAAGTCCATGTTATGACCAATAGAGTGATGAATCTGCCCTGCCTTAATATCAGTGCAGACAGATGACACATGACCCTGTAACCCTGTGGACTTACAACAAACAAGATAGTAGATGTTATCATTACAATGCCACACAGGAAACTTGAAGGTTGTGAGGTCCATAAGTCTCTCAGCTTGACACTTTATTTTGACCTTCGTTTTCATTTCTCCAACCGTACTTCAGCAAGAAAATTTCGCCTCCTTTACCAAGTGATACCTTTCACATATAAACAACGTGATCCAATTTCCATTTCCATTTAAAATGCTGCACATAAACAACATTCGTTAACCTCAATACCGCTGTGCCCACGACCATCACCCATCTCGCCTCAGATGCCTCACGACTCAGTCAGTCATGACTCCAAGGCTGTTCAGATGATGCAGAAATTGATGCGAGAAAACACTGTCTGCATTTCAAATAAATGAAGCTATTCACTTTAATGAAGACGGCAAATCTGTCAGAACGCTTCCTTCCTTCACTGCTCTCGAGTCACAGATGGAAAATTACCAAACTGTTGATCGATGGTTAACAGGTGCAGGATAATTATGCTAATCATGGCAACAGCCAAATAAACTGATTGCCATGTTCATTTAAATGACAGCAATGTTCCTTTGGTGACTAATTAAATGAGGTTAGGAGAAAAGGGAAGAGGCGGTCGGCTTTGGATGGAGGGAGGTCGTTTAAATAAAAGCTTTCTCTGGGGTCTACTGTAATAAGCTGTATTTCATTGGTTTAATGATGTCATAATGAATTTCTAATGATGGGGGATGGGTTTAAAGTACAAAGAAAGAAAGTACAATGATGAGATGGAGACAGTTTTCATCCATGTGTTAAGAAAACCCAACGGGGGATCATGAGCAGTGCTGTATGTGGCATAGAATATCCCTGGGTGAGCAGTAATGAAAAAGTAAAAGGCAAGTAATGAAAATAAAAATCAGCGACGGACATTGATCTCCATCTGTTTCAGCGCTGGTCACATTGCAAAGTGGATTTGCAGGCGGAGGCATTGAAGGGAAAATTACTAGGCCCTGTTGGCCCAAGTCTCCATTTGCCTGTGACCCAGGAAAAGGCATCATTAGAGGGAGAAATGGCCGTCGGAGGGCAAGGGAGATGAACTCTGGGGGCCCTGGTAAGAAATGTGGCGGTATGAAAGGTGGATAGGGGCTGATTAATGTTTATAGAGGCAGCTGCTATCAAAACCCTCGGCCTCACTTTCTCCCCCTATAGCCCTCTTTAATTCCACTTCTCCAAAAGAGATTAAAAATCACCAGTGTATGCTCCATCTCTGCAAGAACACCATTTGTTTTCAACCAAGTGCCCCCAGGGAAACACACCAGTTCTGCATTTTCTTCCAACAAAACCCCTTCTGCTTTTTATTATTCCAGTACAAAAAAAGGTAGATACCTCTGAAGAGCCAACACTGGTTAGTGATCACAGCCATGGGAGTTCATAAAGCAAATGAAAACTCCACCAACAGTGTGATTTCTTTTAATATAACAGACTGTATTAGTGATTAGAGCAGATACTTGAGGGATCGTGAAAGTTGCATTGACTGAGATCGTACAAATGCCGACCGTTGTATGATTTATATGAAAATACTCCACTTTATCCTTCAAAAATATAAGCATTTGCAAAATAATTCTAAAAAAGAAGTACATTTATCTGTCTTATACTAAAGACAGATTTTTCTGTCTTACATGATGTCTGTATATATGTTCGGTTTATTGTTGCCCGGTTTCTAGAAGTTGGAACACACTGAAACTGTGAGAGTAAGTTTCACTATCATTTCCCACTGGAAGAGCTGAAGACATGACTGTTTAAATTGTATGGCAGAAGTTATATCCTTTGTTTGTTATCGGTTATGCACATAAAGGAGGGAACATGCAAATGCGAGGGGGTATTGTGAGGGGGAACCATCACTGCAGGGCTAAAACCAGACCCTTTTATATTTCATTTATGAGGTCTGCTCACTATTTAAATGTATGCCACATTAGTCAGGATCTGCTCAGTTCAATATATTATAATGTGATGTTCAGCACTAATGGAAAATCAATGCCAAAACAAGCCCGCCACTGCCGAGACCATACAAAAGTCATTTCCAAATTGACATATGGAGGGCCTATGTGATTGATTCTGACTGCTCTTGGATTTTAATACCATTCTCCATGAGCTCATTGACTCCCAGACGTCGTCCTGCGGTTTATCTACAAACTGCCAAATGAGTCCTCGTCTCCTTTTTTTTCTTTCTCATCTTTTGTGGTTTCAATAGTGGTACGTATGTTGAATGAGATTAGGTGTGTGAGACAAATGAACAGATTATTTCATCCTCTTTGTAATCGATCACAATGGGATGTAATACAGTTTTGTCAAATCCCAATCCTGCACTATAATCACCCACTGTTGTGGCTTCAGTCAAAGAGGATGCTACAGTATTTACATTCCTGCCACACCAGGCCTGACACAATGCCATCAACTGTCCTCATCAATCTAATGACATCACACCAGCCCTGCTGCATCCTTTAATAGCCCAATAGCCTAGAAAGTCTCCCTGAACCCCCCGACCCCTCCCCTCTGTCTGCACACAAACCGCAAAGGGATTAGAAAAATGACAGAGACCATTGACATCCACAAGCAAAAGCTAATAGGTCGGATCCATTGCATTAGCAGTCAATGTTTTTCTCTGTCTTTATCATCAAAGTTCTTTCAGCAAAAGGGAAAGAAGTAACACTCTCTTCCAAAGTTTGGCAGGAATTTATCAGTTTGTGTTTATATAGAGCCAAGAAACATTCCACTCATCAAATAGAAACCTTTTCCACATGTACAGGTACACGCTATTAGTGAATCATTTCGTTCGTTCTTTTCGGTGGAATGCGACTTCAATCTATGCTTGTCTTGGTCAGAAATCAGAGGTTGAGTTCTGCACATAAAAACGGGACATATAACGGATAATCCTCCAGGCTCACCAAAAGGACAATCAGACTTGAATACTGCTAATATCCTCCTCAGTCTTACTTGAGAAGATAATGGTTCAGTTTCCCTTTGAAGCAAAGAGATCCGGTTATCCATAAAATGGATTCATCTGTTTGAACAGTTAACCAGTGTTGATAGAATTGCTGGTATGTTATCAAATCACACCTACATCTGGCTGACAAAGAGCCTTCTCAGTGATCAAGCTTGACAATTCCACGATTCAAAAGGATGAGACGTTGAAAGAGGTTTGGTAATATTGAATTGAATTGAATACCTTTATTAGTCCCACGAGGGGAAATTTCACACACAGCAGCGTAATACAAAGAGTAGAAAAAAAAGAGCAGAACAAAACAGATACACAACAAATTGAATTCATGCATAACATGGACCACATAGACATGATTGAAGTCCCAGAGATGGTAACGATAATGAGGGGCCATTAATGCGTCCTTTGGAGAGAAACGACAGTGAAAAAGTCCACAGCCACCATTAGCATAGTGCTCACAGCTGCTAACTGCTAACAGTTGAAATGTAACCATTTAGAAAACTGCAAACATGAAGCATTATTTTTATACCACCACCAGAGTCCAAAACCTAACCCATTGAGAATTTTTTGGGATGTGATGTAGGAGACTCAACACAGCCTTCCAACTCATTATCAGTACGATTCCTCTAACTATGAGTGGAAAAAAAAAATGTTATGACATAACATAAACTAATCAAAATAATGCCATGATGAAAGTGAGATGTAATCAAAACAAAACAAACTACCCAGCATTGGCCTTAATTGCAAAAAGGTTGTTTTTTTTCCCCTTCTTAATCATTATTTTCTTCTACACTAACAGGATTGTACCAGCCTTTGCCAGTCCCTGTTGGTCTTTACACCCAAGTGCAAAGTCCCCTTTAAAACAGCTATTCCAGATGAAGGGGTCCACAGTGTTTCTTCAACTGCCTAAATGTCACCAGTTTCCGAACATCTATTTTCTTTTGAACTATCTCATTCTCTAGTTAAATGTCTGCAAGAATAATTTGAAGTCCAACCCCCATATTGCAAAACGCTGAGTCATCAGAGTCTGGAAAGTGTCCTACAGAACAAAGACAAGACTCTGGCCAGAGCACTGAAACAACTAAAGCTGAAGTTAAGACTTTGTACATCAGCCAAGATTTGATATCTTTAACCAGTTCTCCACCACAGACAACCTGATAAATATCCATTTAATAAATCAAAAAGTTCCAATATATATTCCAGAGAACCACTCTATAAAGTGAGTCAGCCACTTCCACAAACACTCTTCCTGTATTCTATCCAGAGACTTAGAAAGTAGACTTTGGTATAAATCCAATCCCTCAATGACACAAGATTAAAGCAGTGACCCTGAAGTGTTGAACCAAATGTTCATCTGAGTTCCCTTCTTCATATTAAAGTAAATGGAGCTGACAGATTTTACTTTGAACTTCCTTTAAACCCAAGTAAATCGGCATGAGTATCCAGTGCTATGAGTGCTTCACATCTGGGTGCATTCACATTTGCATGCATTGCTCTAGACATGGTCATCCATCCATAGTTTGTGTAAAATGGATTAGCATACATTATTAAAAAAATAAAGTTTACCCAGTAGCGAGTCACTTTGCTACAAGTCATAAAGCTGCAAACTGACAGCGACGCGATAAACAAACCCTTCCAGCATCAATCTTAGATTTTCATCTGACAACAGAAGATCACAACTCCAAAGCAATACCATCAAACCAGCAGCGTCACATCTCAAAGCACCTGCCACAGTTAGAATGTAGCCTTTGGGCAGCACTATTTCTTTATCACGGAGTCACTTAAAGTGCAACATATATTTCGAGGGAGAAAAGTAGAACATCCCTCTGTCTGGGAAAAGAAAATAAAAGGAAAAAGAACACTCACCTTTCCGAAGTCTCTGACATCAAAGAGGTCAAACGGGTCAAACAGCTCACTGTTGCGGAGGCCGAACTTGTCGTGACACACCTTGAGAAATGTCCGGATGTTCTTCAAACACAGGAACTACAAACAAGAGATAGACATGAGAAACGACATGAGCAGACGCAGACACCGAGTGTTGCGTACAGATTCCTTCAGAGTACCCTGGTCTTGGATTAATGTCTGTGTTGTTACATTGTGATGAAACAAGCTCATTTACGCTGAGACACACATTGTATGCACAGTGTATGCAACATCCCCATATCAACGCAATAGCATTTTTTGTGAATATTTCATTTCCGGACAGATGATTGGGGGCTCTCCATTTCATCCTTTCCTGAGGATTATGCAGCTGATTGCTGCTCCGGAGGCTGATGTGCAGCCGCTTTGATCCAGATAAGGAAAAAAAAAGTGGAGCCTGTCTCCTGACATCAGATCACAACCAAAGACAAGGCCTGAAGTAAAAAGACAAACCTTGAGCTAAATGGTTACAGGTCAGATCTGAGAACCAACAACGGTTTTCTATCGGAATCATTTGAATTAATGAATTACTTCTAGACATGAGGATAATTAACATAGCAGTTTTATAAGTAACTGTTGAGCATATTGGAGAGTTGGAAGATTATGTAAATGATGTAAATATGTTGTCCTGCAGAGATATGAGCTGAAGTTATTCTGAGCTATGTGTAACTGTGAAGATATATGAGCACGAAAGGGAGAGGCAAGTCAGTCTACTTTGCAGTTGAGAACAGTGAAGAATAAACTTTCAAAATCAAAGTAAGTGACAAAGTGATCAAATCTAGAAGCTTGTTTTCGCCACTGGCCACAGCTGTACATGAAAAGAATAGAGTTAGAATCGAAATGTCAGCATTTCTTGTACACAGGTGAATTTGATCATGAAGCTTGTTGAAGTTGCTGCTTGTTGGATCTAGGGCTGGGCGATTTTGTCCCCCCAATAAATCTCCGATTTAAAAAAAAAAAAAAAAAAAAACCTCGATTCAAGATACAATTTTTTTTCCTGATTTACAAAAACATAACTGCGGACAAAAAATTTTTATATGTAAAATAAGTATAATTTTATTGTATTTTGGTTAAAGTGGGACAGAGGATGCGCCACAGTCAGTGCACTACGGAAAGCCTGAAGGGAGTCTTGGCAAATGCAAAATGTGTGCAATAGGAGAGGGGGACAAAATCTAAAAAATCAATTTTCTCAAAATACAAATCGATTTGACTTAATAACTCGATTCACGATTTGAATCGATTTTTTGCCCATCCCTCGTTGGATCCACTATTCAGACTAATTTGTGACAGTTCTGAGCTTGTTTTTTTTTTCAAACAGATTTTTAGGTCATCTACTGACAACACACATACAGTAAACACAGGTGAATTGTGGTTTTACTGTGAGTGTCTTCAGTCTAAAAACAGAGCTAAGCTAACAGAGCTATAATGTAAACTATCAGCTGATAAACCACAGAAATATTGTAAGATACTGTGTTTGATGAGCTTTCACGACAATAAGTCACAGGTTTTAGTATGAAGTAGAAATTTTGAGGCTACAATACAGGTGTGTGTAAACAATGAACTTTACATTGTATTTAGTGACTGATATAGCCTGTGGATAAAGACATTCATCAGTGGTTTTTGTAACTTCTTACACATGACTTCCCTCTGATAGTGCTAGTTTGAAATATTGATATTATATAAAACCCCTTTAAGAAAGAAAGAAAGAAACACAAAAAAATCTGTGTCAGGCCACTAGTGTTTCACATCCTGACCTTTCCTTGACCATTTAATTTAAACTCTTATTTGAAAAATCTGTGGGAGATTGTGTTGGAGATTAAACTTCTTTTGTGTGAATATTTAATTTTCATCATACCTCACCATCTTATATCTTTATTCAAACTGCGTTTCCATGAAGATTACAAAGCTTAGATCCAGTACCCGATCTATAATGGGCAACACCTCAGCCAAACTAATGGAAAACCACTGTGAAGTGCCTCAAAAGTAATCTAATGACTTGCAGGAGGACCACCAGTCTTTTACAAACTCCGACAGCAGCTAAGCCCCCTGAAAACCCACCTTAAAGAAGGTGTCACTTCAGGTACTGTTCCTTTAGAAACACTACTGTACAGTGTTTGCAACTAAAGCACCTGTCGTTCATGCCCCGGTAATGAACCCTCTTTCCCGTTTTTGCCCTTGTTGTCTTGGCCCAAATTCAGAATCAACTGTGGCTGTTCAAGCATGTCACGATGGTTGGAAGCATCTATCTTTTCCCACCCAGTAATTCAGGATCTCATTTGTAATTTGCATTTTTTTTCTGCTTGCTATTTGCCAACCATTTATATGTGTGCTGATCATTAACCACATGACTGTATTCATTTTTTTATTTTTGCTGGAGTGGTTCTAATCCACTTATGTTAATCGGGTACATTTAAAGTTGACACATGCAGCACACACGGAGAATTCATTTCAGCAGCCGCCATGAATGCACATAATAAATGCTCTGTGTTCTCGAATATTGATGGACTCAGCCCCTTATAAATCAACCAAGTAACTTCACAAAAATAATGAAATATTAATGATAATATAACCACCTTCTATCAGCCATCTATCTGTGTGTGAAGAAGACATTACCTCGCATGCAAATCCATATGCTGGCTAAATATGCAGTTTGTGTATGAACAATATGAACCGATGTGGAAGCAGAATGCACACACAAAAAGGGGGTTTGAGTGAGTGTCTATGTGGAACAAAACGCTTGATTGACTGTTCTACTGAAAGCTTTGATAACGTGCCCCATCCTTGTAATGGCTACAGCATTAAAAAAGAAAAACCTGTCGGGTCAGACTTCACTTTGGATTAATACTAGCATGCCTTCAAGGGAGCCATGACAGCACCAGGTTTGCAGGTACAGTAATTTGCTGCACAGCATCCACACTCCCCAGACGTTAAAAATTCCACTACACTCTCATTGAAACCCTTACTGTGCCTTGATGAAACACAGCACTTCCTGTTGCTACAATGGACCATATGAGACATGATCTGCATGAGCCTGCACTAATTAGCTGTAATGCTTTGGATAAGCACTGCAAAGATCAACTCTGTGAGCACTCCAGAGAATTTTTTGAAAAAAAAAAAACAACAAAAAAAACAAGTGGATTCATCTGATATGGTGGCCTGGTATTTTGTGGTATTTCCGTCGGCCCCTCCTGGCCACACCTGAGAGCCCCGCTGACTCATTGTCATTCATGTGTGCATGTCTGTTCCGTCCCAGTGTCATGGGTGTGAACGCCATGAGAGAGCCATGCTGGCCACTGAAAAGAAACGCGATTGGCCAGCAAGGGAAAGTGACATTTGCAGTTCAGCAACGAAGGTTATCGTGTCTGCAGATCCTCAAATGCAGTTGGGGGAAAAAAAAAGCTTATTTTCCCAGCTCAGATATGAAAAGGTAACATTTGCTGAAGAGGGTTTTGTAGACGAGAGAGAAAGAGTGGGTCTGCAGATATGGATCAGGAGGGGGAAGATGTGTCTGACATCCTAATGTATGTTTGGCGATAACGGAGCCTGGGCCGGGGGTTGGGAAAAGTGCTATGATCTTGATGAAAAAAAACAAAAAACAAAAAACCATTTCGTGTGGAGTGGGGAGTGTAAGTGCACCCAGGGAAAAAACAGACTGCGGTCATCTCCTTAGGCTGAAACTGCCCTCGGCATCATCCAGTTGGAATTACTTGACTGTGGTCCGCAACACATTCAAGGATAAGCACAACTATTCCCCACTTTTCACCGTGTTGCGGTTGTAGCTCACACACTATACAACTCAGGCAATTTACAGCTGGCCCTCCGTCACTGAGGAGTAATTCTGGCTCTGAAGGCAGAGTGAGTCTCACTGGGACCAGGTCAGTGATGTTCCCAAGGCGAACAGGTAACAGTAGTGTGTACTGGTATTTAGCCATACACGGGCTTTATTTGCCATTCAGATTTACAGAGTACATCAGAATGAGATTTTAATAGAATGTCTCAGATGGCAAGATGTATATAAAGAAAACAACAAGTATATGCAAACACAAAAAAAATTAGCACATTAAAGCTATGTGTCTAGTAATGACAGCTTTTCTTTAAGTATTATGATTGGTGACCTATATTTTTTGGTGAATTACGCAACTCTAATCAGGTATTTCTTGCAAATCTGATGTTTTCAACAGGCTTCGTATATGCCCTAAATAGACAACATTTTTCTAAACGTCCCTTAATTAGATTAGAAGTAACTTTATTATTAAGCTGCATTAGCCCATAAACCATAACACAGACATACTTGTTGCTGTGTTCCAGCTATTTCTGGCTGCACTGTTTGCATTAAATTCATTGAAACATTAATTGACAAATTAACTGATAATGACGTTGTTCTACAAATAAATTTCACACAAAACATCAGCAACATCATTTGAATGCTTTAGGGACTACAACTGCAATTCTGTTTTAATGGATTTCATTACTGTCGATTGCCGGTGATTGCCATTTAAAGCGACGGAATTAAACCAATCCCACATATGCTTTTACGTCTAAAGCACAGCAGGAAAACATAATGCAAAAGTTTGCAAGTGTCTCTTTCTTTCAGGTATTCACACTCGTCTAAATTTGATCATTTTGAGTCACATCATCAATTTCACTGCTGAGTGAAGCAGAATTTAGTAGTAGTGTTATTAAAAAACATGTTAATGGAGTCATTTATCTGCCATTTATTAATTCTTTTACGGATCGAGAAGAAAAGAAAAAGCTTCACCAAAGATGATTTTGAATATTCAGTCTGTCTTTTTATGAAATAAATGTATTTGGTCAACAACAAACAGGGAGTTAACATCACCAGGATCAATGGATCGATCCATTAAACACCAAACATGCCTTCACCCATTACTAGAGCACTGTTCTGTTTGCATTGAGAAACACTTTGCTCATCCTGAACCTCCTATATATCACAAATTGTCCTGGAAAATGACTGAGAAATTATTCACATAAAGAATTTCATCAGCTCAGCTCTAGAAGGGCAGAAGTCGTACACCGTGAACAGCCTCCCATGCACACAAGGGAAAACAAACATGTTGTCACGTATAAAAGCTTGTGTGTACATTGCTGACTGTGTACAAAAGTGTGACAAACCCTTTCCTTTGAGTGTTAGCCATTTGTTGCTGACGTGTGTAAACTAACCGCGTGCTGCTCACTTAATGCTAGGCTTTTCGAGGCTTTTCAAAGCCTGAAATTTCATCAACTTCTAGTTATAATTGACAGTTATAACCTATTGGCTCTGAGAATCAATATGACAAATTAGGATTCTCACAAATTACAAAATGTCTTTATTATGAAGCGAGAGAGCAAAGTTTAAGGTCTTAAACGGAAAGAGAAAATGGAGGAAAATGTTCTGGAGTCATGGAGACAAGACAAAGAAAGACGGAGACAGAGATAGTCTGTAGGTGGTCTTAGCTGTAGTACGGTTCTTGACTCTGTACAAGGTGGCTCGTGTGCTCCACTGGAGCGACAGCAAAGATTTTGACTTCTCAGTCAAGAGCAAACAAGTCTTTAAAGAGGAAGACTTGTTGTCAGGAATGCAGGGAGGAGGAGGAGAGAGCGAAGAAAGAGGAGGAAACAGGAGGGAGAGGAAAGAGCAAAGAGGAAGGAGTTAGGTAACAAAGACCTGTCACATCCCTGACAACCCCTTCTACCATATCACTGCACTACATCACACACGGAATAATGCATTAGCCCTGCGGGAGGGGGGCCCTTATCTGCACACACCCCAACATGTTCATATCTGAGGAGAGACAAATTAAAGCCTCCTCGTAAAAACCTCAACAACAACAAATTAAGGAAATGGGATGCAGGAACAGCGAGGTGGATGAGAGGGACGTGACGAGGGTGGGGGTGTGTCTATCAACATAGACCTCTTTCGGTGTTAAAAAAGAACAAGAAAACCCACTTGAGTGGGTGGGAGTAGTCACTGAATCCAAAGCTGCAATACTAGAAACAACAAACCAGATCCAAAAATGTGGCAAATGATCTGTTCAATCTATACAACCTGGACCACTTACTTGACAGTGTTTAGAATTTTTTTTGTTTGTTTGTTGTTTTTTTTGTAAGAGGTAAAAGTTCTGTAGGATTTAGTGCATTAGCGTTGAATAGCTGAACCACATTGAGACGACATCGCAAAACAACAGGCCTAAAAAATAACAGCACGTGAACAAGGCTGACGCACCAAGGAAAGGCTCACCTTGGATCTTTTATTGGCTGGGCTGATATGATCATGAAATTTTCATTGGTGATTGTCATTACTAATTAGTCTTTTTTACACCACAGTGAGCTTTACAGTGTAGTAATATTACAGGTATCACTTTTATAAAGCTTTTCATTAGAGTTGCTGTGATGCGTGTCGCTTTACAGCTAGATCTATTATGTAAATATAAATACAAACTCATATAAAACAACAAATACGAGAACATTAAATAAACAAAATAAACAATTGCTGGAGCTAATTCTCATGTCAACATCAGGTGTTAAATGATGTCGATGACAAGATCAGACAACGGGGGGGGGAAAAATGGTCAAGTATGAAACTTGTTGGTCTGACAAACTCAGTTAAGACCTGATGTAAGAAGTGAGTTATAAAGACGTGACGTAAAATAAGCTTTTCCTTTAATAAACTATTCATAAATAATCACAAAAAAACATGTCTCCCAGTCCCAAGTCACCAGGGAGACAAAATAATACTTTAACTGCTGCTTGGTGAAGAGAAATAATGATCAAAAACTAGTATACTACCTATGAAGGCTTCCAGCAAAGAGGAGAGGATATGAGAAACAAGAAGAGGAGACAAAAATTGAGAAGAAAAATTTTTGGAAGTAGAAACTACTAAAAAACATATTAGAGAGATGGAGGAGAACAAAGTGGAGGAGAATTTCCAGAGTGAGTCAGATCTGATCAGATGCTCAGACGGACAGTCAGAGATTTGGACTTAATAAAAACTGATGGTTGTCTGGGAAAACCGAGGAGTTGCAGGCTTCTTCAAACCCACAAATCCCCTTATGTTGTGTCTGAGCTGGTGAATCATTCCACACCTTTGAAAAAAAAAAAAAAACAGGAAGGGAGCGCTCTGCAGGAGATAGAGGAGCAGCGTCACTACAGACTTCGCTCAGCGGGAACTCATACAAACACACCGACATCCGGCAGAGCTGCTTCCAACAGCATAAACACACACATTCCTACACAAACGTGCACACAGACGTGCAAGTAGAAGGTGATGATGGATCTCATAAAGTTGAGTCCTGGTTAATGATCCCACAGCCTGGGTGTTGATTGCTTTCTGGTATAAGGTAAGATTTATGCCTGGTAGTGATGAATGCTCAACTTTTCCAAGAAACCTCATCCAACAGTTTCGCTCCGCTGTGCACAAACGTGTACATTATCTCACAATAAAACCATAAATGGTGGAAAACAAAAGAATGAAAACCCTTAAAGTAATAGCTCCCACTGCTGCACCTGCTGGAGCCCTTTTTATGGAGTGATCATACTGCGCTAACATACAGACCTGTTAACATGCCGCAGGTGTCAACAGATGAATCATCTTTTTTTATAGCAGTTCAACAGTGAACCCTAAGTCTTTAATAAAATTGTCTTTTCATCAAAGGGTCAAACTGTTAAAAGTACGACTGAAAATTATTTTCCCATGTCCCTGTCTTTAAGTTGTATGAAATTCTGAATCAGCCCTAAAACCACCTTGGTGGAAAAAGAATAACAGGGGAAAAATAAACTTAAATGTATCCTGCCATACTATACCTCATGTCAAGCTTCACTTCTTTTACTGGTTCCTGGAATGTCCATCAGAGTAAATGTAAGTCTTGTGTTTTGGACAAGCACATATTTATGGGTCCCTGATTCACTCTTCAGGTCAATGCTGCAACAAAAAAATAGGAATCAGACCTATGCTCCAGTCCATCTCTCTGTAGGGATGTAGTTCCATATGTAGGGATGAAGGCCTACAAACCATAATTACAGGAAATGTTGTTTCACTAGTTTAACCAATACAAAAGTGTTGGGGCACATAGGTACTGGGAAACATATGGGGAACATAATCTGGGTACATTACATAGGTGCTCTTCCACTTGCATGAACTTTTGGTTCCCAGGGTCTAAATCTGGTAACTGTTTAATGTAACACTCCTTCTGCAAAACAACAGCACCAGAGTTTGTTTGGGTCTGGATCAACCATTTCTAAACGCTCTAAGTACTGTTAAATGGTCAACACCTGGACTCCATTACTGTGTTCACACCTGCCTCAGCAAATCACGGTAAAAGGGAAATCAAACTACGGGTCAATTAAATCCGAAAAAAGGCTGCAGGTGTGAAAAAACCCAAAAATAAGTCCCGCTAAATAGTCAATGTTCTCTTGACTGGTGTCGAAAAAAAAATCAACTTAACATAATATAGTTCTCAGGGTCTAGAAACATTAAAGGATGTTAATGAAGTTAATGAATCATTAACTTCCCAACCCAGCGGCTAACGGCTATCGAGTGCTAAGCTGTGCGGCCCGGCTGTGAAGGACTTCTGGATCAGGTCTCCATTG
>JAPTHA010000005.1:35037273-35050095 GCA_029814585.1 Gymnapogon annona | reverse complement strand
CCCCCCCCCCCCCCCCCCCCCCCCCCCCCCCCCTGGATGTTTGTATATTTATAAGTATTATACAGAAGTGTAGAGGGAGTGCCGCTTGTTGAAACCTCTCATCTTCATGACAGTTAATTATCTATTTACATTTTTTCCCTTCCACATTTCCTAGGGGAAGCCATAAATTACCCACACCTGCCTGTACGATACTCACGGCGTCACATCCAGGAAAATTGAATTACCATCTTGCATATCTGTAACCCTACTGTCCAGCTGGCTGCTAAGGTCGACAAGAACCAAATCAGAGACATCAAATAGTAGACAGCAAAAAAAAAGGGCTTAATTCTTATCTGTGGAAAAGCCAGTCTGGGGGAAAACACTGAGGATTCTGCAAGAGAAAGACATACAAAGAGTCTTGTCTGAGCGATGCAGCAGCGACGGACACCGAGGCAGGATCAAACGTCCAGTTTCTGCTGGTAATCCTTCTCAAGTGGAGAAAAAAAAGGGGAGGTGGGAGATGGTGGCAGGAGGGGAGAGAGGCGGAAAGGAAGGAGAGGGTGGTTGCTGTGCCATGGAAAGCAAATGTTACAGGGTTTTTTATCCAGAGGGTGAGGCGACGCCAGCCCCTCCAAAGCTCTGCAGACTGTCTGGCACACAGGCCACAGGAGGAAACCTTTGGAAAGATCAGAGCCCAAAGCCTGGAGCATGGAAACACAGTGTGTAGAAGCTCAGACCGTGCGTGTGTGTGTGTGCGTGTACCACCATATGTAGTGTAGTTGCTTATGCTTTTCACGTGAAACACTCCTGCCTGTTCCATAATTGCGGTTTTTGGCCCAATGTCTTAAAATCCCTGACATGGCAGTGCTGTAAAGGAACTCAGAAAAACACAGGGTTGACCTTCTATTTTAACTCCAATATGAGTCTGAGAACATGGCGACTATTTTTAGATATCCAACTGATACTTCATGTACTGTACCATGTGTGAGTACCGCATACGAAACACCATAAAACCTTTGATGCAATGGCTGCAGAAGAATGTTCACAGTCATATCATCCCAGAAACAATTGAGACAGATATAGTACCTGAAACTGCTTAAGCAGGTCATATCTGGGGGAAAGGAAGTCACACCTGAATTTCCATAAGACCCACAGAGGAGGTGTGGAACAGAAGATTCCGGTGTGAGTGTGTCAAACAGAGGTGATGTGAAGGCAGCAATGAATTAACACAAATGCAAAAACACATTCTGCTTCCTGGCTGTTAATTAGAGACAAAAATATGTTCAGAAACAGGAACTGTTCCAAACGTATTCATAGGCCGTGTGATTACCAACCAGTAAAATCGTCATATTCAGGATTTACACACAGGAAACCAGTGTTTGTTTCCATTTCAAGCAAGCGATTTAACTTTTACATCCAAACCTTTTCGCTGTGATTCTTACTATAAATGTGACATTATCAACTTATACTGCTATCTTTTAGCTTTATCAACATCTTTCCCAAACCCCTACCACAGTATTTTTTATTATAACCATCGTCTCATTTCCTATCAAAGTTTACTATTATGAAGATGATACAGACAATATTACAAAGAAAATAAAGCATATTGATTTACCAAAGGCATGCACAGAATTATTGTTGTTGATACCTCTGGACAAAAACATTAATTTTAAAATTTTTGTATCTCGATCGTCACCAGTGTTGACTAATTCACACAGCGACCCTTCTGCGATCCACAATCTAGTGTGACTTAGTACCAGTCACACTAGATTCAAACAGGAGACAGTAGTCATTTATATTACATAGGAACTATAAATAGTATTCACCACATGGTTATTTGACCCTTTAATTGATGTTATAAATTAAGGTGAAAGGTCAATTTGTTATATTATTCCAGAATTAATACATACAGCACCTAGCATTAGCATTAGCACATACTGTAGCTCATATTGGAGCAGTGAGCTGCCACTGAATTCAGGACATTTAGAGCAGAACTAACCTCCACACATTAGATGTCGTTAGAAAAGCTTACCACTATACAACTAAATAGAATCAAAGTGGATATATATATATACACACGATGATATATAGATATATACATAGATATCAGCTTGTTTCAATCAGCTGATCCCTCAGCTGGTGACAGATTTAGGCAAAATACATTAAGGGGGATGAATATTAATGGAACCACTGTATTTTATTTAATCTTATTATTCAATATTTTGGAAAAAAATCAAATTACATTGACTTTAACTCTATTTATAAAAGCAATAAAAGGGAGAAACATCCAAAAAGGTGAATAATTCTTAAAGGTGCTGGTCACTGCCACAGACACCCTGACCCACACTGTTACAGCAGACCCATATATTGATGACAGTACAATATAGCAATGCTCTAAACTATTGCTGCTTTAACCCCATGTGGCAACAGTGATGATAATCACTATTTAATATTCTTAATTTAGCCCCACCAGTGATCATTCAGTGATGAAATTATTCTTGTGCCTAAACCTAAGCATACTCTGAGTATCCTCGGAGATTAAAAACAGCTTATTACTGTCTGTTTTAATGATGAATATAATATATTAAACATTTTGCGCAATTTCTCCTGGTTGCTATGGTGGCACTAATCCATGGGTAAACAAGAAGGTCTGGATAACTGAATATTTGGTTATTCAGGTGTGAAGATGTGTTCCACATTTGTACATATTTATATTTTATACTTACTGGCGCAAAAGAATTCTGAATTATCACATTGGAAAAGCAAACTAAAATTGTTATGCCAACTTTCAGAAAAAGAATGAAAATAAAACTGCAGGGAATTGAACAGACTGCAAGACAAAGAGCAACTTCTCCTCAAAAGATAATCAAGGCATCATAACAACACAATCCACAACTAGAAGGAGCCGTGAAAAAGCCAGTCACACAAGAGTAAAGTGAAGGCTGTGAGTTATGCTTTCAGGAGCATCCCAGAGGGCAAAGGTGAGAAGATCTGAGCAAAGGAGGCAGCTTGATAACCTGCTCCACCTCCCATGTCCCAGTTGGACGGCGCTTGCAGCACCTCTTACAAAATAGCGGGGAGAAAAAGCTGTCACTCTGGATTTAGCCTACTTTCCAACATGCTCATTAATTTCAAAGCAGATGGCAAAAAAAGGAGAGTGGTTTAGAGGGAGGGGCATCCACTAAGCTGCTGAATAACAGAGTGGAGAGCTTCAGAGGACCCAAAGGAGTGCAGTGACCTAAGAAACCAGGGATAGTGGTTATTTTAAAGCAGATTATAGTGTTATTTATAAAGATCATTATCTGGAAGAGTCTGCCGCTGTTAGATGTTACTAAAACCATGTCAGGTTTTGCAGCTGGAGACAGGTTCTATACTTAGATGATATTCAAGCACTGAAAAATGCCTTGTCAGTAAGCATGAAATATTTGGCACAAATAAGGAAAACATATGCTTTTACAAAGATCTAATAACATTGTGCAGTCAACTGATTAATGCAATGTCTGATAAACACAACATTTCCAGTTAATTGCATAGAATACAGGTAAATCCTGGATCACACTATATCCACTGTTGTCATGGCCTAATGTGGTCAATGTTGCACAAACTACCTATTTATTGACAGAATTTAGCTCTAACGGCTACTAATACATAGGTATGATTAGATGGCTCAGCTGGAATTATTGACTATGAAGGAAAACATGAGCGGAATTGATTGTTTTTCTTCTGCATCTGATGTTAGCTGACTCATGTATGTGTTTAGTAGTAAATCACTTTGATATAGATGTATACTTCAATAGTCAAAGGCAGCTGGTTTACAGTACAAATTGATCGACACACCATCTCATGGCAGAAATGAACATAAATCAACCTCTAAACAAATTCCCAGATACTGTATATCAACTTTCAATTGTGTTGCTCAAACTATTGCTAAATATGATGATATTTCACCATGTGAATTACCCACTTATTTCCGCTTTCCCCAGCTGGATAGTAAGATAGTAGTAGATAGTGTTTTTGTTTTTTACTTTGCATTATAACGTAATAGCTTAGAATTCATAGCTAGTGGTGATAATATCTGAACAATGACCACCTCCACACAGTTAAGCAAGACGGTGGATAGTGTGTGTGAAACAAAGAGGCAGGGAGCTCCGACCCACCCAAACTTCTATCGATCTGTGTATCCACACTTCGCTTGTAGGCACGTCTCATCTGAGTACGTCTGGGGGATTTATGAGGCAACCAACCCCATTATAAGTCAAAGACGTTTTTTCTGAAATGAAATAAAGAGTGGTGCGGAGGACAGATATGGACCTAAGGATAAATACATTTCCAGACTGTGATGTAAACATTCCCTGCAGATCAAAACGATTTCCAATGGTGCGGACGGATCTGCCATAAGACCTTACAACCCCACACAGAGCTGATGCAGCTGTGGAACAAAGTGAAGCAACCGCCTCAACTGCAATCAGCCTTATCTGTAATTAATTAACGCATGGGGCCACTGTGAGTTTAGGTAATGCAAAGTACATTCTGTAAATCATATCACAAACAAGCTGTCCTCAAGGACAATCATTAATCACCAGATCAGACGTCATGACGAATGTCCTTGAGGCATTTCTCCAGCATGTGTTTTGGGACTTGAATTACAGGCCCACCGGCTCCTCTGAAGGCTTCCATATTGCGGTATCAACAGTAACACCCATACGGGAATTTTTCCTCATGTATTCATTTTTGAAAACCACTAAAGCGTGTCGGATTTTTACTGTCAGACATCGTGGAGAGCCCATGTGTCTCAGTCCGATGGCAAGGCGAGGAGTTGGAGATGGATGGATGGTAAGTGCACCCAAGGGCAGAAACAGAAGAGGAGGAGGGAAATCAGTGGTTTCTAGGAGGACTCGCCGGAGCTGAGTGAACTCCCTTCTCTTACTAATCGGGCAAGGCTGTGACATAACGTCACCGTCTCCCAGGGTCAGACAAGAGTCATCCACAAAAAAGAAGCAGCTTTACGCAGCAGGATGCCAGGAGCAGTGAATGAAGCAATGTTGGTAAACTTCAGAGGCGAAAGATGACGTCACATCAACCTGCAACAAGGTACAAGACGCGCAGAATCATAGGCGGTGTCGAAGAACCTGAAAGATTGAAAAAAAAACTTCAATTCACTCCCATTCAGATAAAGTCGATCTGAACATCCAATTTCCTCCAAGACTCGGTCAACTGTAAAAAGATCTAGTGGTCAAAACTCTAGTCCAGAAACATGACATAACAATCTGGATCCATAATCTGAATCACGATTTTTTCAGCCCTTATAGAAAGTAGGATGATAAAACAAAACAAACTATGGTCATTTTTTTCCCTCCGGTTTCCTGAAGCTCCTTCTGTGTGATGGCCTTGATGATGTTGAATCTGCATTTTTAAAAATAATTCTTGACCATCATTCTTACAATATCGGCAATTTGTAGATGGGGTAAACATAATTCTCCATTATCCTGGATGTACAGTACATCTTCAGTGTTTCTATTTTGTTCCCTTCAGAGTTTTAGAATAAATCAAAAACCTTTTACACTTGCATGGCTCTTACCATCACTCTTTAAAGCGCCATAATTTTTTTCTATAGCAGCAGAAAAATATGTTACACAAATTCTGCAGGTTAATGCAGACTAAACCCAAACACTTGAGCGTAGACAGACACTGAAGTGGCGCTATATACAGAGTGAAGTAAACCCATTAGCATAGGAGCACTAATGCTACTAACCCACAGATTGGTGCAAAGTCTATGTAAAAAAAATACTACAATTATCCTGATAAATACTCAATATACTGTAAAAAGAATGACAGTTTGGTGGGAAAGTTTCAATTGCGCTACCTTTAATTTTTTAGGTGATATAAACTTGATCATGATCTTGATCACAAATTACAACCCATCAAGATCATTATACACATTAATCCAATGGGATGTAGGGTCACACTGAACTAAACTGTTCATCAATCTCGAGGCCTTCATTTCAGACTTTATACCACGTCATCCAAACTTTGGAACCGTTTGGTAACTCGTGCCGAAGCGCAAAAACTCAAAGAAAGAAAAAAAAAACTGATTTTTCAAAACACTGCATTTACACACTCAACACTACAAGATACACTTGTACAACAGTGGTACAGTCTCCACCCTTCAGCTCTGCTCATCAAAAACCAGCAGCTTCCCACACAAAATAAAGAAGCGTCCAGTCAATGTGTAATTAAAAAAAAAAACAAACACACATAAGAAATTAAATAACAAAGTAACATTGGTATTGCTGAACGGACAGATGGATGCAGGCGTTCTATGAAAACACCCCGATGGAACAATCATTTCTATCAGCTCTGTGTGCACATTAGGTGTCACAGGACCGGCCAAGACTGAGCTCGCTGTGAGCAGATGTGGGGAGAGGTAATTATTTGGATACTGTTGAGAGCGAGTGGGAGTGTGGAGAGTCTAATACTATTTGGACATGGATCTGGTCCACTCTATTACATGCAGGGGAGCTCGCAGAGTAATGGAATATTTGATCAGAGCAGAAGCACAACAGCTCAGACGGCACTGGACTAATATCTGAAAGCAGTCTATCAACAGTCTTTTTTTTTTTTTTTTTCACTATCACAACAAGATTCAAACATAGGAAAAAAAACAACTTTGGCATCTTATTAGAAAAGAAACAAAATGAGAAATTTTGACCAAGGTTGCATTCACAGCATAGGATTAATAACAAGCAGAGATTCGACAGCTTTGGACTCCATCATGTTGCCTTTGACAGTGTCAATCTTCCTCAGCACTGACAATCTCCAAAACCCAAGGGAGCACTTAAAAAAAGCAAGAAGAAGAAACACACGGGAAACAGCTAGTTATGTTATTTGGGACTGACAGAATGACAGCTGTCCAAAAACGTGTGAACCGTGCACTTGAGCCTTGTTCAAAGTTTGTTTGGCTTCAGTTCCACACACAGCATCTGACGTCTGCAATCACAGCAGAATGACATGATCCACTCAAAGTAAAGAACTCCAGTTTTCAGCTGGTTAAAGGAGTCTGTGAAATATTGATATCACAAACTTGAATCAACTCTGTTTATGCGTGGACTGTATCAGTTACTGAATAAAGTATAAAGGTCATTATTTATACACATTTATATTATGGTATTATGAATGTTCTTCTTCAAACTAAGACTCATACATGTTTATCTCAACGGAAAAATAACACTGTTTTATAACTGTCACTTGTTGCACCGGCATAGTTTACATTATAGCTCTGTCAGCTTAGCTCTGTTTTTAGACCGAAAACAGTCACAGTAAAAGCACTAATCACCTCTGTTTACTGTAGGATTGTGTGATCAGTAACTTAACAAAAGATGTGTTTGGAATCAAACCAAGTCAGAACTGTCACAGTTTAATCTGAATCATGGATCAACAAATTTAGCAAATGTAATAACTGTTTACCTTCATGAGCCTCATAAATGCAACCCACCCACTAGCATTTCAGCATCAAACTCATTCTTTACATTTCGTTGAGTGTCCAATGATTAAAACAACAGTGATTCTATCTTTTATTTCTTTGTAACTTTCTTTGACTTCTTACTGGCCCTCATCCCATCTGGTCACTGTCTGATGCTTTGGTCAGTGGTGCCCTGGTGTTAGATTTCCTCACTTGTGAACAATTTCACAGTTCTTTATTCTAAACTTAACCACTTCTAAACACTCATCTTTAAAAAAAAATGATTACATAAAGCATCTTTAATATGTTAGGCTTCTTCTCTACAGGAGGCCAACAAAGTGACTCATTTCTCCCTCCAGCGGTCACATAAAATCCACTGGCCTATTGTAAGTAAATTGACACACTAATCATTGTGTTATGTCTTTTTATTATTATTATTATTACAAAGTAAGAATTTTACATAATGGTCTTTTAACACCGATATCTGTCGCATTCACTGCATCTATTCTCCGGTGCTTAAGACTTCAGAAAACAATATTTCTGGGAATCATTCATTAGAAAACATGTCAAATGTATTGCCAGTTCTGATTCCAAACCTCACACGCACACACACACACACACACACACACACACACACACATAGAAAAAAAAGTGGGAAAGCTAATAAGAGCATTAGCAGTGGGTGATTCAGCTCAAGCCTCTTGGCTAATCACAAACACCATCTTCCTCTCAACTCCTTCTCTCCAGGGATAAAAAGATGCCCGCTTTCATCAGAAGTCGCACGTATCTATCTCATCTGTTCAACTTTTATGTGAGTCAACAGCTAAAACCCTCTGACAAAAATCACACTCATCTCCAAATCTCTGCATAAAATACAGCTATTTCCCTAAATCTTTTTTCTTCCTCTATTTAAATACAGTAACTCAAACATGGAAAATTAAAAACCTTCACCAAAGAAGGTCATTCCTTTAAAAAAATCAGAACAAACCAAAATCTCAGTTGCATTCTCCGAAGTCCATTAATAATATCCATTAAATGTAAAGTACAACTAGTGCTCAGAGTTCATTTGGGATGAATCTTTAAGGTGCATGAGGCAATGAATAACCACACCACCACTTAAAACTAAGCAACAGAATGGTGAAGCTGATATTGCTTGTTTAAATTCCCTGAATTACATACCAAATGTTCTTGCAAACAGGTCTCTAATAATGCAGGCGTTTTAGGTATGGGTTAATAGAAGGGTATGTTGTTGTACATTGGCTGGTAGTTACATGTTCAACCTCAATTTCTCTACAGACTTTTCAAGTTGTTGTTGTTTTCTCAATAAGACAATGAAATAAATAAGCACGGTTTCTGTGTATAACACCTATTTGGAAAATCCAATCTATAAAGAGTTTGTATGAATTTTAACAGAGCCTATGTTCAACATTTAACATGTAATGTAGTAGGAACAATGTTAAAACTATGGTTACAATCCTTAAAAACAAAAATGCCCATTGTTTTTGTGATAAAAGAGGATGAAATGGTGTGAGAAAGAACTGACATAGCAGTGAAATGTAGCATAGACTGAGCCTTCAGGTTGTCCAGTTGTCAAGTGGTTGGAGAATGGAAAATTCATGGATGAAAGGAAAGTTACTGAAAATACCAAACACATTGACATCATGTGATTTCAGATGTTTAACGCATACAAATGTAACAGTAGTGCAAGAGTTGCAAAATGTGTAAACTAATACATTAGTTAGTGTTGTGATTACTATTGTCTTGTAGTATTAGTTATATACAGTATAAACACAGTATATATATACTATCTGCCCATGGAATCAATAAATTCCAGCTAATCTAATCTAAATCTGACTGTCTTGTCAGTATAACAGACTGAACCCAACCACAGTAAAGTTTGTTCACAGGGAGATAAAAAAAAACAAGTCTAATTCAATTAAAAAAAAGTTCACTCTCCAACTATTCAGATTTTTTAACCCACTGTTGAATTGCTTAAATGTTACAACTCAAATCAAGTGTTGATTTTGCTCGTCTTTCCTCCATAAGGTGTCAAACCTGGAAATGGGCACAGAATAAATGTTGTGGTGGGAAGGTAAAAGGTAAAAGTTCCAAAAGGAGTCAGGGTTTGTCTGTTGGCTTCATGCTGATAATGATCCCTTTCTGGCCACCACAACAGTGAATTCTATCTGGAATCGGTGCTTTGAACATGCATACGTGTCTACGTCAGTGTACGTGCATGTACATCCGTGCATGTGTGTGTGTGTCCATCTAGATGCTACTGTGATAATGTAAGAGACAAACACTCTATTTAGTTTTATCGGGCAGGATATCACGCTGACTACAGGAGAAAGTATATAGCAAAATAAACCCTAGATACTATCTGCATATATCTATCAGCACACTTGCACAAACTTTTGTCCCTACTGCACAGACACACACCGTGCAGACACAGGCCTCGAGGCAAACCCACTCTTTAATGACTCAATAGAACGGTCAATAGAGCAGGATCATGTATACTCAGGTGAGCTGAGCTGGCGTGCTGAACACTGAGGTGTGTTTATAGCTCTCGCTGTAGTAGTTAATGGAGTGAAAGCTGAGGTAGAATACTGTAAAAGATCACCTCTACGAATCAAAGCAAAGTGCAAAGCCCGACATTAACATCAGCGTATCATCAGGTTGGCTTTAAAGCATGAGCAGGTCATTTTCTATAGGTTAGACGGCGTCAACAAATCCTGGGAATATATTAAAACCAGGAATGGCCATGTTTTACAGTAGAGCTACGGTGTTAAAAATTCACACCTGAGCTTCATTATCGCACAGGGAAACTTGTCCCTGCTTTATCTAATACAAGGTACATTCATTACACCAGTGCCCATGTCCATTTTATCACCCAGGGCGACAATCAGTCTCAATGATGCTCCTCACAACCAGAATCCAGCAAAAACTCAGCAGTGTTTCTGGAGGTTGGTGAAGTCGATCCATGTCGTTTCATAATGACTGCATACAGGGTCTCCACATATTTACATGTACCTGCAGGTAATGACCAATTCACATTTTTATGCAAATAAGAAAAATTCTATGAGATATGAGAGTATATAGGCTATAATTGTCATGTACATAGTCATGGTTGTGTTTGACTATAATCATACATTTATCAGTCATTGTAAAAAATACAGGAGTTCATGTCTTTCAGCTGTGTGTATCCATTGACGGTGTATAAATAGTGGAACGTCACAAGTCAGTCTGTGAACTACAGCGGTGAAGCTTCTCCATGGCTGTTATCATATTAGATTTATGGATAGTACTGTAGAAAAACCAGGGCAAAAATGAAAATTGACTAGAAATACAGACCACATCGACTAAAAACGTGATTTCAGCTACTTAATAAACGTTCACACATACCGTTGTGTTTAATAACAGTAAAATTAAAGTCATAAAATGTAGGCATTCATTATAAAGACACAAATTATAGGTAGCTGAGATAATTACCAGGCTAGCTGAAGGACCATGCCATTCAATGGGAAGTAATGTTAAAGTCAGCTAATGCAGCTAAATTACACTACTTCTTTAAAAAAAAAGTTTTACTTAATAACAAGGAGCTCCAAGTGTCTGACACTGATTTGATGTTGGACACAGCCCTCAGTGGGCATTTGAGTTCCTGCAAACTTTGATAAATCACCAAAGTATGGTTGGAACATTATAAATAACCCTGTACATATATATATTTTTTAATGTTTGTTTTGATTTGACAGCCAAGTACACAAAAAGACAGGGGTTTCTTTTCAGAAATGTAACTTTTTTCCTAGAATAACACAGGTCATAAAACCTCCAATTAACTCATAAGAGACCTAATATAGTATGGTCGTACAATTCAGGGCAACAGAGGGACTTTGCAGCATGGACGAGAAGAATTCCATGCTTCAAAGTTTGATAATAAAGTATCTCATCTTGGATGTGTATGTGAAAGACAGGTGGTCGTCCTGCCATCATTCTGGAAAACCAGCAGGAGGGCAGTTGTTCGCAGATAACAGGCAATATAGTAATATGATTCCCCATCACGAGAGGTCCGTCTCTGCAGGAGGCTAATGATAATTAGACATATATGACTGTCCATCCATCCGTCACACTGCAGGGTGTTAAACACCAAGTCCACTATGGTAGGAGTGTTTTCTCCTTCCTTCAGCACACATGTGAATGCAGAATCTGCTCCAGTGGTTATAGTGTGTATGGTGCATGTTGAAGGGGAGCTATAGGAGTTTGAATCCTGATGATTAAACCATGAGCACCATAAAACGTATACACTTTTGAGGACTGAGGCATGATGTTAGCTGTAATTTATGTTATAAACACAAACTACCTTGTTTTCCTGTAGGTAGAAGTTATATCAAACAAATGGAATTTTCTAACACACAAACATTTACAACTGCCACTCAAATCATGAGAGTAGTCTTGTAAAAACTCCTCTCCACGCTAATTAGGAATGAGGTCTATTCCTCCAGTGATGGTCACATAACAAGCTTCCTCCTCAGCAGCAGGCTGAGCATACCGGCCTTCATCTGAGCGCCATCACTCACACGCGTCGCAGCGTTCGCTTGCAAATTAAGTACCTGATGAACCCTCAATCAACCCGCCAGCTCCTGCAGCTGCCATCTATGGAAACCACAACTCCTCTCATTTCCCCAGCTGGTCCATGAGAAAAAGGTAGAAATAATTGTTGTATTTAACCTGCTCTTGTTCCAATATTTGCAGACGAGGGCCATTAAACTTCCAATAAACAGATTAAATGCACGTTATTGTAGTTAATTAAGTACATTTGTAAAGATTTAATTGACGAAATATTAGCAGGAGGAAAAGAAAAGCAGGGTAACTATGAGGGGGGAAAAAAAAAAAAAAACAAACATCTGATTGTTTTTACCCGACACTGTCGCCCACTGGGGTGTCTTGTTTCATAAAACGCAATTTGAGAAGCAACTCCAGGGCACAATGCATATTGAGAGCAAGTATATTACAAAGCAGCGTGGCGGCACAGTGTTTAGTGAGGAAATTACACATTATGCCGCTGTGTCCCATAAGAAAATTATTCAATTACACTTTCATTGCATTTGTTGATGTGACTTTGCCTGAGAATGAATCTGAATGGCTGTTGGGAATACAGCATTAACAGATGGAAAGAAAGTGGAGTGGAAAGAGGAAAAAGAACCCACAGATGGAGGTCAAATGTTTCTATTTTGATGCCGACTCCAAAATGTGCCCAGATTCACAGTGTGCGGAGCAAAGAACTGAGGCATAGATTTGCAGAAAGTGTCTAAATGATAAGGGAAGATGGATGGGGGAGATGGAAGTGAAACAGGCAGGGAAAATAAACAGGACGGGGGTGGGGGTGG
>JAPTHA010000005.1:34982681-35020039 GCA_029814585.1 Gymnapogon annona | reverse complement strand
CTAGAGGAAGACCAAAGAGGAGGTTTATGGACGTAGTGAAAGAGGATATGAAGGTAGTTGATGTGAGAGTAGAGGATTCAGAAGACAGGGTTAGATGGAGGCATGTGATTCGCTGTGGCGACCCCTGAAGGGAAAAGCCGAAAGGAAAAGAAGAAGGTGTTTAAAGATGCAGCAAGTATTTCATCAACTGTACGGTTTTTCAGAAGAACTGACTTTAAGAATAAAAACAGAAAATCATCACACATCAGCTCATATCATGAACTGAGTCTCAGTCATTAAGTACCAGACAGTAGGAAATCAATAAGCATTATGTGCATCTGCTGATTCAGAGGCTGCTCTGTTGCATTTCCTCCCTGGTTTATTTCAGCCAATACACAAGACACTGCCCTGTCTGTCTGTGTCTATCTGTCTGCCACTTCTATAATAACCTCTGTTGTAAGTCCACCTCTTGTACAACAGATGTGTCAGACTCCAAACCAAGCTGGACAGCTCCCGAGTTCATGGCCTGATTCATACAGTGGTAGAGCTACAATGAGGGACGGCACTATCTGAAAACTCACAACTGAGAGGAATCCTTAAAAAAATATGTGACTTTAAAAAACAACAATGAATCATGTTTCCTTGGATGAGTCACTAATTTGCAGTGTCAAAATTTTTTTCAAAACAAAGTCCATTTCAAAATTGTATTTCACCTTCATTGTTACAAGAGTGGTAATTCAGCATTAGATACAACAGCAGTTGCTATAGTTACCTGTTCCTTTGCATTACTTTGAACCATGGTCAATGGCAGTAAATCAGAAATTAGAATGTAATAGTGCTTGAATAATCAACATTATATTGCCATTTCTTCCTCTAGTGCATTTTAGTAAAAATTTCTTTGGCCAATGCCATCACATTTTTCAGTCCAAAATAAATCCGCATCTTTTCATGTGCCAACTGCAAGTCACAACATTTTTCCAAAGATTACGAGGCTTCTGTGCAAGTAGTATTGTTAAAATCTGAAAAACAAAACAAACTATAACACAATATTTGAATAATCAGTCTATAAACACACACGTTGGAATTATTCCAGTATTTATTTTACCATATTTTGTTAATAAGACAACAAACCAAGACAACTGTCATACTCATAGAGATAGGCTGAGGAAATGTATCAAATTAATCAAATTATTTCTGGCAATCCCGATCTTCCACAATCATGAAGAAAGTAATCCAACCAAACCATTCCCAAGTCGTCTAAGAACCAAAAGAAAGTAATGTTGAGGTACATGTAGTCATATGAATAGCCTAAGGCAGCGATCCCCAACCCCCTGGGTCGCGGCCCGGTACCGGTCCGTGGGTCAATTGGTACCGGACTGCACAGAAAGAATAAATAGCTTACATTATTTCCGTTTGATTTATTATCTGATTCTGCACAAAGGTTTATTTTGGAAAATAACCGTATTCGACCCGTTACATCTGTTGTGGCTGAACACTCGCTCATGAACCTGTCCATATTTGGGTCCAACGTGAACTGTTGGTACTGCAGCCTATTTCTGTGTGACCAATGTTATGTGAACGTGTTCATTCTGGCGTTTCTGAACGGTGCTCTCGCAGTTTAATGTCATACAACAGGTGCCAGATTTCTATAGAGCCTTCCAGCAGAAAACCTAGCTAAACACGCTTTAATATGTAGTGGAAAAAACACCCAATCTGGCAACCCCAGTCCCTGCAGAGTCGCACCGCTGCATGCACTGCACATTATGAAGCACGGAGGAGAAACCAGTGCCAGCACATAACCTCAGACTCTACGTACTGAAAACAGGTTTAGGGTTTGAAATTGGATACGAAGATGAAGTCTGACGCATAGTTTCATTGTTAAAACTGATAAAGTCACCGTGGTTATATACTCGTTATATACTCGTTATGATGTTAGCGAAATAACACGAGGACACTGCTGATAAAGTTGCATACCAGTACACAGTGAATTCACGTTTATTATTAGATTTAGAAAATACAGCCATATCAAATTGTTTTGTTGTTTTTATCTGCCACAGCTGAAAGGCCGGTCCGTGAAAATATTGTCTGACATTAAACCGGTTCACGGCACAAAAAAGTTTGGGGACCGCTGGTCTAAGGTATCCCATGAATGAAGATTGATGAAACCATTATGGAACTTGTAAGGTGTTGGCAAGTGACGTTCATATACATCATATTGTATTTGTGTTCAAGGTTCTGCATGGTGCTGCTCCTCCTCTGAAAGGGTTTATAACCATGACATCTGAGTAGAACAAAAGAGTGACTCGCTCTTTCTGAGGAAAGTGATTTGTTCCTAAGTGTAGAAGTGCATTCTCTAGATGTCATTGGAATAGTCTGACCACAGATACTGACTTCTACCAACATTCATATGTTTGCACGCCTGTCAAAGAAGTGGATTCTGTCCAAACAAACCTGCACTCACTTAAGCTGAGTATATTTGTGTGTAGATAAGGATTGTGTGTTAGTGTTTTTATATCGAGAGGGAGAGAGAGCGAGAGAGTACATGAAGGAACGTGCGTATATGGATGTAGATGAGGATTGTGTGTTATTGTTTTTATGTATTTCGAAGAGAGAGGGTGCGAGAGAAGTACATGAAAGGAAGTTGTGTGTATGTGCATGCATATGTGTGTATATGTATATGGATGTATATATGTATGCATGTATGTACCGTAATTTCCGGACTATAGAGCGCACCTGAATATAAGCCTCACACAGTACATTTTTAAAGGAAAAACCATTTTCTACATACATAAGCCGCACCTGTCTATAAGCCGCATGTGCCCACATTAAAACATTAGATATTTCCAAAGAAGACGGTACACAGAAAGAGTTTTCAAAGTTTTAATAATATACCTTAGCTTTTCTTTCCAAACAGTGCCTGCGATGCGGCAGTAATAGCAGCATTACGGTAATAGCACAGCATTAACAGGGCTGGTTTAAAAAAACATACCGGTAAAAGTCACCGAGAGTAAACACACCAGCAATACGGTAATAGCACAGCACTAACAGGGCTGGTTAAAAGTAAAAACATACCGGTAAAAGTCACCGAGACGCAGCAGTTACACTGCAGCAATACCGTAGTAGCACAGCGCTAACAGGGCTGGATAAAAATAAAAACATACCGGTAAAAGCAGCGGTGGACTCTCAAGGCCAGCAAGGCCTTCTCTGCTGGCCTAAACATAATCAGGAATATATTTTTTAAATATCTATTTTTTTCCACAAATATGTATTAAATTATTCCTCATGGTCTATACTCTTCATTTCATAGCTTTCAATCATAATTCATTATCATGTGTTGCTAGGGTCGACAATCTGCCTCTCGGCTTCAGAAGCGAGTTTGCTGGCACACAGTCGCTTAACAATGAATGGGACCTTGTGGCGGGCCCTCTGGCTGTTACTCACCAGCTCAAGTTTGTCCTCACTGGCGCCATCTAGAGGGCCTATTATAGCGTCAGTGCATGCACGTCTTTTGATTGTATACGCGATAGAGAGAGGCGGAGCTATGTAAAGCTGCGCCAAACAGACTGAGCAGGCACGTTAATGACATATACAGTAAAAAAGTAAATGGATCATTTGTGTAGCGTGACAAGGTGTGTTAGTTTTTTTAACCCACAATGCCCGAAGGAGAAGAAGATACATTTGGTCTCAGATTTAGTTACAACGCCATTCTCAAGAAAACATTTGCAAGAAAACCTACACACTGTAGAGGACGCTGACCACGACACTCAGCGGGAAAATGGATTTATTTATTTACTCTTTCAAGTTGATACTACGAACGAACAGAACACCTGGGTGGCGGGCTCTGAAAAGTAAGTTAACATTATTAGTAAAATACATTACGAACGAATGTGCGATGCAGTGCCAGCCAAGACCACCAGACTGCCAGACAGGACCAAGGCACGATGCTAGCCGACATCAGACCACAAGACCGGACCATGGCCGACATCAGACCGCGAGACCGGACCATGGCCGATATCGGACCGAGACCTGAACATGGTGCGGAGCCGGCCATGGTCCGGTCTCGCGGGCCAGTGTAGTAGTCCGGTCTCGCTGTCCAATGTCGGCCGACATCAGACCAAGAGATGCCGGCCGACCTCGGACAGCGGCGGAGCGCAGTGTCGCCGGCAGAGCGCGGCGGTGCCGTCGACACCGGCGGAGCGCAGTGGTGCCGTCGACACTGCCGGAGCGTGGCGTGGATGGATGTAATTTCCTTTTGTTTCTCTGTTATTAGTGTACTCAATAGAGTACAGAGTCGTCGGTGACTTTATGTTCAGGTGATACAGTTGTATGTGTTTTGGTCTAAATACATCATGTGCAGATCCATGGACCAGAATGATGGTTTTTAGAGGTGGATTAAGTCGTAAGGACATCAGTGCTGGCCCAGGTCTGAAATGCACGGCCCGCCACTGGGTAAAAGTCACCGAGACGCAGCAGTGACACTGTAGCAATACGGTAGTAGCACAGCATCTCAGTCCAGCTTCTCACCATCGATTCATTGACGGCAATTTACTGGCAACAGCTCTATTTCCTTCTTTATCGGCGAGCTCGATTGCTTTTAATTCGAAACCTGCATTATATGCATTTCTTCTTGCATTTTCCATGATGAGGGTCTGTTCATGCTAATTTTATTCATGCACAAAGCGCGATGTTACATTAAACTTGCGTCTTCCTCGACACATATATTCCACCTGTCTCTCTCTTACCTTTTCTGCTTCAGCGCCCCTGGCGGCCGTTAGAAAAAAATGCATAAATTAGCCGCATCATTGCATAAAGCATGTGACAAGTCACAGTTTATAGACCGGAAATTACGGTACATGTGTATATGGATATATATGTATAGGTTTGCATAATTCCAATGTTATCTTCTCCCAAATACCATCTTATTTACACTCCTAAATCCTGTAACATCAGTCTGTTCAGGGACTACAGGTGGAAATTAGGTTTAGCTGCAACCTGGTACTACCATCTGTCCTTTTCACTCTATAAGACAATAATATAGACAATAGACTCTGTCAATTGGTTAATGTACTCAAATAAAAGCATACCACACCATACCATACCATATGTTAACCTTAACTCAAGCTGTCTGAGAAACTCATCTTGTCATTAGCAATGGGGGATTAGTAGTGGATTAGATTAGATCCCTTTATTAGTCCCCTTTGGGGAAATTTCAGAACATAAAATCATGGCATTTTTGCATATTTTGGATGCTTTTCCATTTTTTACACATATAAATATGATAATAAAATGGTCCAAAATTAAGCAATTAAATTTTTTAAATAAGAAATATAAACACATTGTTGTGAAAAGGACCTCCAGATCCCACAACCATACACACCATCTTCCACAAACTGAAGGACTACATCCAAAACACAGCTAAAGCCCTATGAAAAACTACAGAAAAACCACACTGTGGCGCAATGTAGTTATATGACTAATATAAAGTAACTTTGCATAAAGACTGATCAATGCATAAAAAAACCTCGTTAAACTAAGATCAAGCTGGAAAACCTGTCCTTTCTCTGGTAATGGAGGACCAGTGGTGGATGGCATGAGGATGGTGTGCATTGTGTGAAACACAATGGAAATGCTGTTGCCTGTTTACATTTTACTGTTTGCTTCGACTACTGCCTCCGGGGGGCGGGGAACTATACAACACTATGTGAAAGTGTTACTTCGGTTTCCATAGAAAAAAACTAGTTATGGATGCAAGATGTTTCATAACTTTTTCCTCGCAGTGTGCTAGAAATATAAGAATAGAATAGAATTTTCTTCATCCTCATGGGGTAAATTCAAGCTATCAGTGTAAAATGAAGCACTTCGTCACTAAAGCATATTCTACGTTGACGTTCAACCTTTATGTTTCTTCAAAACCACAAGAAATGGACAAAAACACAATTCAATTCCATGGTGAATTCATCAGTTTCTGTTTATGAACAGAGTGCTACCAAACTGACAGTGTGTGATCGCCACTGTTTGAGTCGTAAACACACCCGGCGACATCAGTTAAATAATTCAAGAAGCAGATGGTGCAGGAAAGTTGTAGAGAAGACAAGTTTTTGACTGTTTCTAGTTCAGTCAGTCATTTGTGGACACGGCTGTTGGAACACAACAGACAGGACTATCCATGGATGTTTTAAGCTTGACCCTTCACAAACATGCACTTGAGAGCTAAAACTTTTAAGCCATCATGCCCTGAGGTGTTGCGAAAAAAAATAGCCAATTAATCAAGTGCATCGTTAAAGCGGGTGTAAAATAACCGTCGAAGAATCTTGTGTTCCCATCACATTTTATTGTTCAGCAAGAAACCCTATTGTTTTTCTCATTAGCACGATCCCTTGTTTGTCCTGAGGCGATGTGAACCTGTCATTAAGAAGATGAGAAAAGGGAAAACTCTTCTTTTACTCGGCTGGTTTGATTGGGCTTCTGTAGACAAATTTCTGTGCGGGATTGTCTGTGTTCGCGAAGCCTTGTGGACTTAGATTTAATTAGGAATAAGCACTTCAAGGTTAGAGCAGCTTTAAAAACGTTGTGTTCCCACACTTTTCTCAGTGTGTTTTATCCTCTCTGCATAAGTAGGGCAGATAGTCATTTTAGATTTTCTCATAACCTTGATATAAAATAATGTCTGTCACAAAAAGAAAATGTTTTAAGTTTGTTTTGTTTTTTTATACTCGGGCCACTGCTGCTAAGTATTAAGGAAAACCTGCTTCAAAACTACACCAATTATCTATTAACATTAAAAAAGATCTAGAAGTATTTTTGTGGCAACTTCAAACGATATTTTTCTACATGTCAGCAAATGTTATATTGTTCCCTCCATTTTGCATTTTTCAGTGAAAATATGGCATTTTCCCTTATCTTTAATTATCATGTAGGTGTTAGGAGAAGCACAGATGGGAATTTAAAGATTATATCTAAGAGAAAAATGGAGAGAAAAAAACACTTCTCCAGAGTTATACAATTCTATGCGAAAGTCCTGCAGCAACAAATTGTTAAAATTCACTTATATGCATTTCTCACTCTCTGTGTTAAGATCTAATCTGCATATACGTAAAGTTTGCACAACAGTCATAACACGTTTCGGGGGAAAAAAACACTGCATGAACCAAAGAGATCATATTTATTGTGACCTCCCTTTATGACCCATGTCTTTAACTTTTTTGCTAGGACAATACAATATTTATTCCATGAATTTTCTGATGTTTTATACTTGGTGTCACTAAACACGTCAGAAGTTTGTAACTATTTGTGCTGCTTCTTGTCATGGGGTTTGAGGTCACACTAAAACATCTCTACCCTTTACAACCCATTTACTTCCATTTGTTTTTGTCTTGTTAAGCTATACACATATTTCCATTCATTTCTTCTTGTATCTGAAAAACATAATGCCAGCTTGGTTAAAATTTGCATTTCAACCATACAACAGCGACAAAGATAGAAGCTAAGACTTTTGTAGAGTGAAGTACGTCAACTGAGCATATGCATAGGGGTCAAACTACATGGGTTTAAAGCATAATTTTTCCATGCTCTGAATGTCAAATGCGTCATACCTGATGCTGATGGAAAGCTGAGAAACTGCACTGTACCTTAAGTATTTCAATATATTGATAGAATTAGTGGAACAAATGTTATGTTAGATCACTGGATTATTTTGGCTGCCTGTCAAGGTATAAAAAAAGAAGTGGGGGGGGGGGGTAGAACTGACCAGCTTCGTTACTGGACTCATATATTCTCCTGATTGTATATTTGAGGACATCTGCAAATGTTTGAAGGCTCAGAAATCTCCTTGTCTAGAGGTAAGGTGCAAGTACTCCAGTTAAATATTTAGTGGTCCTTCCTCTGCCGGCTGGCGACAGGAGCCAGCCCTCAATTAATGGAAGAGGAAGCTCAGACGACTGGGATGCCAGTGGGAGTGGGAGGGCTGGAGGCCTCGAACATCCTGGTTGTCTGGTTTCACTGAGTCCTTCCAGGAGGTAGTTCCCTTCAACACCCTCCGACCCCCACAGCCCCCACCTATAGCTCCTCTAGTGATCTCAGAGATGTGAGGTGACAGCTGAACCTTCACCCAGACTAAACCCTGGAGGGCGAGTAGCCAACACTTTACACAAACGCACCTTTGAACATGTCATCACTTAATATACAGATATGTGTGACAAGGATCTTCCCTGCAATTACTTACGCATGTTATCCTCACACAAGATGGCAAGCTTGGTTAGGAGTCATGTTAACCTAATAAATAACTGAAAAAACAGAAACCTGGCCGTACTAGCAAGAATAAAAAAAACTGGTTTAACTCAATTCTAATGCCGAATGATCAGATTACAAAATCAAAAAATCCAGAGGTTGACTTTTAATTTTTGCCTTTTGGCTCAGTAAACCTCGACTTTTATCCCTATTAGCCACCTCTTCATTCATTCATTCGGTTAGTTACGGGCTGCCATACTGTATACAAATGAATCACCATTTATGGTCTTCTTCACAACTAAGGGACATTAAGATTGACCAATAAATCTATTCTGGTGCATGTGTTTGGACAGTAGGAGACCCTATGATAAGATAAGATAGAACTTTTTGATCCCACCACGTGGAAATTTGTGAAGCAGACAAGGAGACTACACGCAAACTCAAACTCCAGACCTTGTTGCTGTGAGGCAACATTCAACTAACGAATTGAACCATCGTGCTGCCTCTTAATTTTATTTTTTTTTCCCATTGGCTATATTAGGTCAAATGACTTTACTGTGCCTTTTTTGCATTTCCAATGTGTGAGATCAGGGAACCCCAGATACTATCAGGCGCCATTTCTAGCATACTGTATGTCTATCACTGTGTCCACATGTTAGGATACTGGATACAAAGCCAAATTCATGGGAAACCTCTGAAAACATTGGAGCAAATAGATACAGATATAGAGTTAAGTTATTACAGTTGTCTGCATTATTAACTACTTTTAGTGATGAGATGCACTTATAGATGGAAAAATGTTTTTAAGTATATTATCGTATAAAACAAAAGCAAAATGAACTGTAACCACATTCTAGATACACCAACCAACTGAAGTCAGATAAGAAAATAAGTGGCTCATGCTCTCTCTTAGACTATGTCATTATCAGCAATTTATGAAGTATCTTCCAAACTATATCCTTGACTGTGCTTACCACTATATCGGTCACTTATTTTTTTCCATCTTTAGGGTACCACAAGAAAACACATGAAAAGAAATCAAATCTTTCACACCACAAGCCAGAAGGCCACCGATATAATAAAAACTGCTCAAAAAACAGGATTTCCATCATGTTGATGATTATTTACAAGGCCAAGTGAACCCCACATGTAAATCACCCGACACTTCTGTAGATTACACTGTATCAGAGCATTGAAATATTGTGGTGTTCCAAGCTCCATAATGAAATGATGATTAACTACTGCATTTCAGTTTGAGAAACCCTGAAAAATGTAGATGTTTTAATGTTTTTCACTTCTGACAAGGTTTAGGTTCCAAACAACATGACAGATGACTCAAAGTAGCAAACTCAAAGCTATCAATCAAACTGGTGGATTTCTAAAAGGTTACTTCCATTATTACACAAATTAAACTCCAACAGGCTAATCTGTATTGCACTGCCTGTCAAAGAGCCTGTCGTCAGTGCTTCACAGCTGTCTGGTTAGAAGTGAGCTCCATTAAACTGCAGCAGCCTGTACGGTAATCATCCCCCTGCAGCATCATCATTTGGGCTGACATTTTAAGACAATTAAGTACCTAAGAGACTCAATACATCTACGTGCTGTACGTTGTGAGGATTAACTCTGGGTACATTATCATATCCAATCAAGTTCTACGCACCTCCATGCCTGTGAGATAATACAGCAACTGAGTACAATCCAAACACAAATGCGCAGATACTCCATGTTTCTAAAACCATACAACGGCTTTTCCATAAAAGAAAAAAAAATAATCGCATGCATTTGAATACTAAGCACAGTCGAAGGAGATTCATTATTTTCCAACTCAAAGATTTTCATTTCCTCCCTTGAAAAGCAGAACATAGAGGAACAGAAGGGAGGTGAGAGGAGAGGTGTTAAGAGAAGAGAAGAGGAGGTGCACATGGGGAAGATGAATGTCACCAGCCTCTGCAGTTCATCATCTCAGAAGCCCATCTGAGGGTGGCGGGCAAGCCAAATGTGATCCCATACTCCCATGCACTCCTTTGTCAAGGTCGAGTCATATTGGAAAAAAAAGAGGGGGGGAAAATAAGGTAACAACAGAACAATGAAAGAAATGAAAGAGCACTGCCAAGGGCAAAGACAAATGGGTCAAACTCAACAAACATTCGACCCTTTGGCTAAATGTTAGTGAGGGGAGTGGAAACACTTACACATCTGCACTACCAGCTTCACAATCACTGTGAATGACAAGAAAATGGGACATTCCTCTGGTGACAAAAGGCTGTTTTCCACATATTTATGAGCAATTTGTGGGAAAATCAAGGGACACCAAAAAGACCTATATTTGTTATGTTAGTATGGATATGAATGCTTTGTAAATAGTAATAAATACAATATAAATTTATTAAAAATGGTATAATGTAAATAATTCAATCCAGAGTAAAATGCTCAGAGCTGATGAGTGTTGCTATAGTTTCCCTGTTTACATTTGGTGTTGCCATTGTGTTTTCATCTATTGAAAGAGGAACTGTGATTGTGACTCCTCTTATCTCTGCTATAGCTGAGCCTGTCATGATGAATTACAGTCACCTTATCCCAATTATTAGAGCTAATCACAATTAGATTTTAATGATCATAACTGTCTGCGGTCGTCTTTACGGTTTGATAAGACTCCCAGACACCTAGCAGAAATGTTTCTTCACTATTTTTCATTTTACAGTGTTTGAGATTTGACTGGTGCTCTGTACTGATGTCAGATCATTACGTCTTCTTCATCCCAAGATGCTTCAGTTCTATTGGTATCTATTGTTATTAGCCATGTCCTAGCATCAAGTTAGTTACATACTGTGGTGCCGGAGGTATGGAGACGGAGGCAAGTGAGGTCTGCTGGAGCCAAAGCGAGGAACTCCGGAGCCGAGACATACGCGCTCGAGGCGAGCGGCGTGCAGCCCGGAGAAGCGCGGGCGTGCACCAGGGCCAGCAGACCGGGAGCAGGGCGTTGAGTGGGGCTGCTAAGGGCCGCTGCCACGTGGTGGTGGCACGTGTCCATAATTGGGCGGACAGCCGACTGCGTTTCCGCCTGCGCGAGCCATGTGGCGGTCGTGGTCTCTCCTACACTCCGACAGCGGCGTTGTCCGCCATCGTGTTCATCGTGGACCTGGCGACTGCAGGTCCACTGTCGGGGTCACCAGTGTGGTGCCGGAGGTATGGAGACGGAGGCGGAGTATTACGCAGGATAGTGAACTGTATTCGCCATGCTCGACTGAGCGCACCTGAGATGGAACGTGTCTCCACTTGCATATATGACACACAGGGTTCCCACCCTCAACCGTCCGGGTGGGAACCGATAACCCACCTATAGTTCCGGGGTGAATTATGTTCCCCCAATAGTCATCACAATACCCTATATTTCATAGACCACCGTTATCTTTGATAAGGGGACACATCATTTATTTGACTTCAATATTTATGGAAGGTCACAATAAATGATAACATTTAAATCTGTTCATAGTTGTATTGAACTATGGGTGAGATGGTATAAAGATTGGTGTTGGGCAACTACCGAAAATTCTATCTCCAAAAGTCTCAATGGGATTCAGGTCTGAAAGTATGAAATGTTACAGTAATTTGTTAGGCAATTAAGCATCAAGTAAAACCCCACACCCATGACAGTCACAGCATACTTTCACATGTCTAACCTGTCAAGAGATATGCCAATTGGAATAACCGAGCCCCTTCCCAGGACTGGTATCTTCCCACCTGCCACTGACATTGATTAAATCAGTGTCGTCGTCCTGCAGTTCAATCACAGTATGTCAGTCAGTGCAGCTGTAACTTAGTGTGATTTAATATGAACACACCACCAAGTGTTGTGAACCCTGTCTTCCAAACACTCAGCAGAGAGGCTTTTCCTCACACCTCTGCCATGTCTCTGTTGCTTTGACACACTTGTTGACTCTAACTGTGCAGACAGGAAAGTCAGTGACAAGCTGAGTTTCTCTTGTTGTGTTGTTTATTCATCGAGCTGAGCAACATCTGTTGTCCCTTTTGGTTCTTCATTTCTGTTGGCCTTACGTGGTTGATCAGTTTACTTTTGCGTAAACCCCACCGAAAACATGCAACTTTGCCGTCAACCGTTTCCATCTGTTTTTATGTACTTTCCATTTCTCAGAGCAAGCAGGGATCCTAACATTATCTGCCTCATACGAATTTGCTCTTCTAATTTTGTTATTAATCTCTATTTGGTACTGATTAAATGAGGACTTGGTGGCATGTGGTTAAATTAATAACTGCTACTATTTTAAGAGTTGACAAGATCACAAAACAAGACCAGCAAGAGGTCTTTCTAACATGTTTTATGCAAATTTCAGGGACATGAAAACTGACATGACCCAGCTTCAAAAGGAACAGTTTTAAATATACTTTTATTGCTGTATTGTAGACACTAAAGTAAGTACAGCAATGTGTTTAAGTATTAGAGCATCTTTCATTCATTCATTCATTCATCTTCCAACCCGCTTTATCCTTTGAAGGGTCGCGGGGGTCACTGGAGCCTATCCCAGCTACTCTTTAGCTTTCCTATTTTCTAAGAGTTGAAATAAGCTTTGACATACATTTATTGGTGTCTTTTCTTAAGATACAACAATAAGATATAGTACCATTACTGTTCTAATGGACTAAAATATTAGTGTTATAAGTCTAAAATAACAAAAGGGTAAAAGACATATGAAGTGCAAAAGGAGGTGATACCAAATACAAACATTTTGTTTTATAGAAGTTACGCACAAACATAATGCTGGTTTTCTGCACAGTACTGCATCTCAACTCAACTGTATCTGTGTGTCAATTTTCCCCGTTTTAGTCAGCTAAAAATTAGCTGATTTCAACTGTAAAAAAGTCTGCTAACAACACAGCAATTTGGCAGATTTATGTGAATACAGAGGGAAATATATCCGCTCCTTCTTATCACAACAGTTTTAACATGACAGATAGATCAGCATGCGCCAGGGGTGTTACGTAAACATGGAGGGCGATGGGGAAACCGAGGCAGACGCAGTTGAACGAAAAGGCAAATATAAAAGCAGAAGTCAACGCCCCTCTTTATTCCACACTTCTGGCTGTTGCACCTGCAATGCATACTCCCATGGGATCAATGATGTAGAAATACTGTGGGACATAATAATAGGGGGGGGTTTCTTCCTCACTCAGTCCTGTACTTCAATGTCTAAAAACAAGTGGCCTAAAAACTGCTGCTGAGCAGAGTGCATCAAGCATGAACCATAAAAATTAACTTTTAATGTAGCCTTTTACAATGATAAACTCTAGGGTGGTTGTGGAAAAGTAGCAATAATTAGATGCCTCATACTACCAAACTAAAAATACAAATTCGAAAGCTCCTGGGGGGGAGTGGGGGTGTTCAGGCTGCCATGATGGGAATATGAAGAGGAAAATAACACCTCTTACCCCACTTAGAGCAGGAAAATTACACAGTGTACACAGCATAGTGAGCACTTGACAATGGTAGACACCCACACATTTATAGAAATCAGCAGAGTCACGATAAGAATGTAACACTTGCACAGGGTTTGGAGGGATAACAGCGGGGTGTCCAGACTCCGAGTTACAGTCTGAGCCAGGCATTGTTGGACTCATCCGAGGTGGGGATGGGTGTGTTCTGAACTCTCTGTTCTACGTCCAGATGTTTCTTATTGTCTTGGACGGAGGGAAGAGATTACACAATCATTCTCTACACTTGGTCTCCAACCCACCAAGTATGTATGCAGCACAGGGAGTGGGAAGCTGTGAAGGTCCTTAGAAAAGGAAAGGGAGAACTCAGATAAACAGGCGCAGACGGATGCATCAGCCCCATCGCTGCTGCTGCCTGGATTCTACTGGCACGTACACCATTGTTTGACAAGGGATTTTTTTTTCCTGGAGTTTTATTATCCTTATGGCGGGATTATCTCAACCACACCCATCTATCCAATTTCTAAAATGAAAGAATTCAAATGAAGATTTTGGTATCTTCATACAGGGAAGACCATTCATACTTATATGAGTAAGAGTTGAGCAGTAAATACTCCAAACACGCCCCGCTTACAACTCAGAAAAAAACCATTGAACTCTTTAGATTCACCTTTTTCATCAGCTCAAAATAAAAACAAACAATCCTTCGTCCATGAATCATCAGATTGAGGTCTTGCAGGCAATATATCAAAGTGTAATAAAGGCCCTTGTCAGGATCTCCTCAAGAGTGGTGGTTTTCTTAGAGACTTATATCCTACCCATCATGAAAACCAATGCACTGATCATTTTTTTAAATACAGCCAACAGAAACGCAAAAATCAAAAGTGATAAAAAGTAAATCTCCGCAGTGAAGCTAATAAACACACAAAACACTCTGGCAGGTCGATCTCAGTGAGAAAGATGCGTTTGTGGAGGAAAGACGCTGTCAAACACACTCGACTAGACCGTAGCAGATCTTGGTTGCATTTTCCAAAGCAAACTCCTCAGTGTATTCATGTGCTGATGAACACATCTCACTCCCATTCACAAATACAAAAAGCAACTTACTCACACAGACCTGCTGTTTGCACTGTCTTCAAGTCACTAACAAAAATCTGCTCAATAGGATAATTAATGGAGCAAGATAACATAGATCTATAGGGTAAACGGTTACTTTAAACAAAGCAGAATCAGTCCAGGGTGAATTCCTCATTATTTTACATCAGCAGTTTCAGTTTCTGTTTAGTGCCTTTAAAACAGTGTATGACTTTCATAAGATGCTTTTTTTTTGTTCAAATGTGTCCAACCCCAGTCATGTCCTAATCATCACTAATCTATTACTCTGTCAGTACATACGCACAAATCATTTCCCTCACCTTTGACCCTGAGCCACCAAAATCTTTTCGGTTTATGCCTGTGCCTATGAGAATGTTTATGATATGATGTCAAAGTGTTCCTGACTTATTGCACTTTAAACACAATGACAGACACAGATATGCAATTGATTATGCAATAGAAATCAAACTCTAAACATATGAAACAACGGAACCTTCACAAAGACTAAAACAATTACAAAAATAACACATAAACACATATAGTGACATAGAGTTCCACTAGCCTTGCAATATTATTAGGAATCCTACATCAATCGTAGTTTTTGAATAAAAAATAACCAAAGGACACTGCAGGGACCAATAAAGTCATGTGACTGACACTATCGGTCACATGACCAGCTTGATTTAAGTGAACTTTCTTTTGTGACCTTTGTTTTCTCTTGTAAATTATTTCCAAAGCTTGTCAGTGTAAGTGAATTTGTAACCGATAATAACATTCTCTGCAAATGGTTTCTGTGAGTGAGATGAGTATTACTGATATTCCTTCAAGCCGTGAATAGGAAACGTCTTGCATCCAGCTGCAGAGGAGGAACATAGACTTGACCTTTGGCCTGAACTGAGGCTGACAATGTTTCTTGTTCTGCATCTGTACCTCAGAGACCACCGAGGCGCCTGTAGATCCAGCGTGTTGTCAAGATGTTATGTAGTTAAGGCAAAGCTTTGTCTGCTAATGGAGAGTAAGTAGTTGGAGGGAACCAGATGAGCGCTATCTGTCAGTATGAGGGACATGCTCAATTTCACAAGGGAAAGCCACTAAAAGCTTTCTCTCAATCTGATTTTCTAGGGGCTCCACCTTCTGTGTGCATTTCCTCTGCTTTGTTTTCCCCCTTGAGCTTCGACCATTAATTCCAAATTGTTTAGCTTTTCCCCTCTTCACACACCGTTGCTTTCATTATGCTAACACCAAACTGGTGGCAGGTTTGTTTTTTTTTTACATTGTCTCCCTATTTTTTTTTTTTTTTAGATAGTAGGAAATGAAATGGAGGAAGCTCACCTGCCTTCCCCTATCCGACACTTACGAGAAATTGGTTTTTAGAAATACCATCAATCAAATAGGGGACGAGCCAACTTGTCTGCATTACAGAAAAGCCACAGAGACAGTCAATTCTGCCTGAAAGTGAAAAGATCCCGTTCCCTCTCACCAGAAAATCGTATTTTGAGTCACGAGAATGATAATAAATATTCAAGAAAAATCTGAAGCTTCAAAAAGGGCAGTGTCCTTTAACATGTCAAACATTAACTAATGTAACAAGACTAATAAAGAGTTTACACGCTAGAGACCAGCAATAACACATTAGTCAATAACGCAAACACACAAAAGTAAGATAAACATATACTTCTATGAACATTCACTACAATAACTACCTGAGCAGATAAAAAGCTGTGAGTAGGGATTTTATGGCTATTGTTAACTCTGACAATTACCTATTCATTAGTATGCATGATAGCATAACCTCCATGTCCACAGGAACTGGCTAGAGGGAAGCAGCAACATTATAAATACTTAACCTTTCCTATTAATTGTATAAAAGGGAAATAGATTTAATGAAACAAGGCCAATTGTATCATGAAGTTCTGTTATTCTTCACTATACAGGTGCATCACACAGTATTACAACACTGTAGTGGCGTTCAGTATTTTTGGTCACTTCTTATGTGTAAAAACTGCAGATATCCTACAGGCATTACATGTACATCTGATTTTTTTATTATTATTATTTTAGTAGTTAGAGGCTACAACTCATAAAATAGATCAAAAAATGCTAAATATTTCATTTAAAACTTTCTTTCAGCTTTTACCTTCAGGTGTCGCCACCGAATCCAATTATTATTAATAATAATAATTATTATTATTATTAGATGCCTTTTTTGTCCCACTAGTCACTATTAAATATGATGAATTTTTCTTTGCAGACAAAAGAAAGTTTTACATTTCGTGAAGAAATCATATCGCTTTCAGTAATGCAGTTTTATCATGTGTTGGATTTGATCCACTGTGTTTTGTCAAGTCCAGAGTTCAACATAATCATGTACCAGGAGGTTTTAAAGAACTTCACACTGCTATATATCAACAAGCAAGCTTTATGAAGCTAGTGTGTTTAATATTACACTTAGCCACACCCCCGAAACGGACTACTTAACCTTATCAATACAGGCCAATAACTGTTGTAAAATTTGTTTTTAAAAAAGTTATTAATCTTTTCATGGTTATCAATTATGAGCCATTTGGACATTCAGAGGCTCTTTAATTACCATGGAAACCATCATCATCTACAACATTGATTCACCAACAAAACCCATGGGGTTGAATCAATGACAGTGGATGGACACACTGGGTTTATGTATAGTTAATGAGAGAAAGAAGTCACTTTTTCATCTATTTTCTTTGCTTTTAATGTAATCACCCTCAATTTTAATCTGATGTTTTGTGAACATCTTCATGATCAATAAATTACATATAGGAAAATGTCTGATTTACCTTGATAAAATACAAAATAAAGAGGATAATATTATTGAAATGGTGATAAATCACTTCAGAAAGATTAAATATAGAGAAAATGTCATTTGAAAAGTGATGTAAAAGTAACGCTGGATCTTTGTGAGTTAAATAATAAATTGCAACATAACACCCCAGTGAATAATTGGGATGAGGCACAAAGGACAGGACACTGAGTCAGAGGTGGAACAGAGGGAAATGATCCCTTCCGACCTCCACAACCGACAACACACTGTTCCACTTTGTTTGCATGATTAACAGGGGACTGAGCTGTGGAGAGGATCAATAAGTACTGGCCTTTTACGGGACTCATTCTCACAGTGTAACCCTACCTCTGTGCCCTTCCTATTCTACAGCCAATTATATGATAGGATCAATACAGGTCAGTAATAGGATACTGGGGCTTCTTATGGTGATCCTGTGGCAAGGATCCAAAAAAGAAACCCCTCGGCTACTGCCCCATATCAACACTCGTCCTGTACTTAGCTGTTACCAGGCAATGCATCACAGGGGTACGTATTATCTGTTTCCTCTGGCAAAGAGATAGAGAAAATATGAAGCTGTTTATCTTTCCCCCAGAAAGAGGCTACTAACGTATTAGAGTGTGTGTTGGGGAGTGTGTAGAGCTGCGGTTGGAGGTGTCTGCGGGGGGTTGGGAACTGCTGCGCCTCTCCTCGGAGCGCAATCCTGATCTTAATCTGTTTCCGACTGCAAGAAACAGCTACAATGACTCTAACCACCACAACAACTCCAATTAGACCACAGACAACAGTGTCATTCCAACACGTAACAGGCATGAAGCATCATCACCAACGGACGCCGAATGAAGACAGGATGCCGATCAAGGCTTTGGAAATGAAAACCCAAGAGCAGATTTTACAATTAAACAGTCAAATCAATGGAAAGGGTAGAACAAACGCTTTTCTGTGATGTGGTTTGAGAGGAGAGAGAGGTTCAGCCATCTGCCTCGTCACTGCAGAGGCTGAGCCGTGGCCTCCTCCGTCTCATTTCTCTGTGGAGTGACGGCACCCAGCAGAGCAAGGCTGGCCCTAGAAAAGATTCAGGAGCCATTCCACTGCATGTCCACGCTAATCAATCCCCCAAAAACCAGCATGCAGATGGAACCCAACCCCAAATCAGATGGCATCCATAAGGCTCCCTCATCTCTTTGTCCATGTCCAGCGGCAAAACTGGCAGCGCGTTGTCAAGACAGTTTCTGATTAAATGAATGGAACCTGTCCCCAGAGGTTAGTCAGGTTAGGTAATTATGACAGTATGCTGACAGTGTACTCCAAAGAGGTGTCAGGATTTACCAGAACACAAGGTAGATCTGCTCTCAGTCACTGAATTGGTGGCCATGCCAGCATTAGAAGGATCTTTGCTGATTTTCCTGCCTTCACATGACATCACTGAAAATCTCCCACTCAGTCTGAGAGATTAGGTCAACTCGGAGTTCCCCACACAAACACCCAGCTCACATTTCAGACTCACAGCGCTGTCTGAGCCAGAGGACAGAGAAGAGGAAGAGGCAGATGAGTATCCACAGGCCGAGTTGGAGGCGTGAGGAGACTCTGGGAACTCTCGGTTTCAATGGTTCAAAACATTTCTGAATCCCATCTCTAATCCATAGGTCAATGGATTTAACAAATGTTTATCAAGGTGGTGATCCATGATAGATTTTCTCCTATTTTTTGCACGTATCTTGCAAGTCTAATTGTTTTTATCGACATTTTAATCTTTTAATTCCTCTGCCCCTTTGTATTTGAATTGAATTGAATATACCTTTATTAGTCCCGCGAGGTGAAATTTCACACACAGCAACGTAATACAAAGAGTAGAAAAAAAAGAACAGAGCAGAACAAAAAGAGATATGCAACAAATTGAATTCTTGCATAACATGGACCACATAGACATGATTGAAGTCCCAGAGATGATGACGATAACGAGGGGCCGTTAATGCGTCCTTCGGAGAGAAATGGCAGTGAAAAGCCCACAGCCACCATTAGCATAGCGCTCCAAGCTGCTAACCGCCAACAGTTGAAACAAACCGTTAAAAAAAAGTGCAAACACAGATCACATCCGCAAATCACTCACTCACATGCATCTCCAGCCCCCCCCCTCACCTCCTCCTTCTTAAGTCCGCTCTCCCCAGTGGAAAACCAAGCAAAAAACGAAAGAGTCCGGTGTAGTTCAATGAGCCAGTAGTCGTACAGCTAGCACAGCTAGCACACCTGCTGCAGTTCCATAGCCGTTAGCCTCCATCAGGATGGTTGAGACGGTTGGTAGAGTGGTTGAGTAGCTCAACCGTTACACACACGAACCGATGGAGACCACGGTTGTACCGTCACATTAATCCATCTCCCGGTACACGATGCAAGCACCGCACCCGCTGCCTGATGTCGTAGAGACGTGGGTCCCTCCGGCGTACACGGCTGTTGCTCATCTCAGCTGTGGACACACACTGACTCACCATCCCACATTGGATTGAGGTCTGGGATTTGTGAACGTAGCAAAAAACCAGCCGCTATCTCACAAAACTTCAAAAATGACACATGTCCATGTTGTACAGGAGTCCAATTAACACGACCACAAGAGTTGGGCAGAAAAACTTAATAGTAGGAAAAAAGTTACGGAGCTGCTGTTATAGGCGGCCACTAGGATGGTGCCATCTTGAATCTCCAATTTTTGTGTATTTATGATGTTCTATACTATGAAAGACCCTAGTTTCACTGTTGTGGCTATGAAATGGCAATCTATTCTGATACAAATTTCTTTCTAAATTAGAAACTGGTGTCTGAGGATATAATGAATCTTGTTGCACATTTATAAAACTGACACTGACTCGCAGTGTCCGTCACACATAAAGGAATACTGTGCATTAATTAAACGTTGGTCCTGGATCAGTACTGGGTATTGGCTGATGTGTGTGGTAGTAAAAAAGTTTAGGAATGAGAACAGAAATCAAATTGTAGAATGGACACACCAATATGTTGACTCATTTGCAACCTTACTGAAAATAAAACTTTGAAGTATAAACAATGAAGGTTCATATACTTTCCACCTAACGCAAGCTCAGTCCAGCACCCTTAAAGCACCTTAACCCAAAAAGACCCCAACATCCACCACTGACCGAAACCATCTACTGATGTAAACTGTTTAATACCTGTTGACCCATTCATCCTATGAATACATGTAAACAGTTGGTGAAAAAGACAGCTATTCATCTTTTCATGGTCATCAGATATACGTTCAGAGGCTCTGTAGTTACGTTGGAAACACCATCATCTTCTCCAACATTGATTCACCAGTAAAACCCATGGAGTTAAATCAGTGACAGTGGATGAACACACTGGATTTATGTTCAATTAATGAGAGATTTGACACAAAAAGGTCACATTTTCTTCAGTTATCTGTGATTGTGATAATCTCAACTTTAATCTAAACTTTAATGAATATCTAAATGATTAAATATTGGAAAATACCATATCTTCACTCGAAAAATGCAAAATAGAGAGAGATTTCTCACAATGTATTTTATAATAAAACATGATAAATCACTTTGTAAATGTTAAATATATAAGTATGGCGATAAAAGTAGTATAGGGTCTTCACATGTTAACACAGAGACTGAACTTAATCATTGAAAATGCAAAAGAGACCTAACAAAACGCTGCTCTAAAGATTTTCTGAAACTGGAATTCATCACCCATTACCAGAAGTCAACAGACAGTACTAACTGTATTAACTGCTAACAGATAGTACAGCAATGTCCCTTCCCAGTGCATCTGTAGGGTATAAGAACTTCATTTATGCACAATATCTAGAGTAAAAGGACCAAATGTCAATGAATTGTAAAGTGTATACTAACAGATGGATGAAAAAATGCTTTATATATATGAATGCAGAAGGTATTAAGATAAAATTGAAAATTGCAGTCTTAGTGATATAAAAATATGTAAATATAATGTAATATACCAATTTAAAACTACTCATATTACCAAACATATAAAATCCCAGACTCTCCTCCTCGCAAACTGCATCTATCTGTATATTTGCCTCCATGTGAATTTAATTAAGACATGGTCACACCCACACAATGAATTAACTCAACTTTTAAATCAATGCCCTCAACCCCCGACTGTTGTGTAGTTTCTTTCTCCGTGAATTGTCGCACCAGTGTGAAGAGCCTGCAGCCATGGCGGTTGCCGTGTTGAAGCGGAGTGCTCTCTGCATCTGGATACAAAGCATTTGAAGTATGTAGGTTTGGGCACAGAGGATCAAGCTACACATGACTCAGATGTGGTGCCTGGGAATAGCAATGGCTTGACCACAACACACCACTTGAGCTGGAAAACTGCATTACATAACTATTCACAGTTGTTTATTTCATTTTATCTTGAATTGCACTGACTGTTTAACAGCATCCATATTTAATTGCTCTAATTTCCATAGAAAATTATTTTTCTTTCACTACAGAGAACTTCCCTGGGGATAAATGTAAACTGTAGGTCTTTTCCTAAATGGTTCCTCAGAGCCATGGTTTGTGGCCAGTGTGGTCGGTGTTACATGCAGTGCTTGCAGATGTGCCAGGAAGTTTCTGTATGAAGACAATCAGAAATGAATGGGCTTGTTTAAATCCCATACACACTTCCTTTTCTTTATCCTCTTCAACAAACAGCAGACAAGCACAACTGTGCGACCATTCATTGGCACTTAATGAATATTGATCTCAACCTCTGTGTGATTCAACTGCTGCATTGTAGAACAGAAGCCTAACTGTTTTCCTATTTAAGCAAGTGCCGAGCATTCATTCTCCAACGCCACACTGTACGTACCACCGCTGAACTCATATCTATTTACTCTGATAGGATGCACATTAGCACATTATTGGATTAATAAAAGCACAGGGAAATGATAAAACAGTGTTGAGCTGCACCAAGAGAAAGAGGATGTTATCCATCCACCAGTTTCTTTCTTTTGCTTTAACCCTTTAACAACAACAATCTACAGTGCTGCACTTTGTACTTCACAATATCCAAATTACTTTAACTATTGAACCGTCACATTAGAAACCTGAGATCCTGAGCTTTTCAACACTATACAACACTTCACTAGAGCAATGTGGGATTGCAATTTAAATGCTCGAGGATAACAAAATAGAAAACCATAATATGGACACTAAATGTTCAAGATCAAATGTTTTTTTTGGCCTTGAATATTTTGAACGTTTGGTTGAAAATATATTTTTGCAGTCTCAAAAATATTTTATGGATATTCTTTAAACTAAATCACAGTTTTAAGCAATTCTAATTTATAACAATGATAATTAATGAGCACATATTGCCTGTTATAATAGCTCATGTTTTAAAATAGTTAAATGGATCCCACGACATGCTCTGTATTCAATACAATCACATTCACATGTTACAACTTGACTTTTAGATGGATTATGTTTTAATGTCTTTCATGTTAAGTCCAGTTCTCTAGAACTATGTGAACACACTTATGTTTAGGTTAAATGTAATTGTGTTCTTTACAAAAACAACACAACAAGGAAGCAGGATGTGACCTGGTTGGATTTGGTTAATTATAAACTACCACTATCACTACTAAGTTCGACCTGTGATATTGTGTTTTTGAGCAGAAGTGCTTTTGCAGATACTCATTTAATCATGTCTCATTCATCTGGCACCAAGAGTCTCCCTGGAGTTTCTCTAGTGGAACTGTTTGTCTTTAACCAAAACACCTTTTAGAATGAATAAGGAAGTAAATCTACGTTCAACATTATGCTCACTATCCTTCCATCAGCAGCCTCAGTTTTAACAAATTGAGTTTGTAAGATTGAAATCAATCTGATACGACATAGATGAGAATGAATAACAGACAAGACAAACAGCACCTTAAAGATACAGTATGTATGGACACAGGCACACAGATCAATCAGGAAGAATCTCATTTTTACTGCTCAGGGAATATCACAAATTGGATAAAAGGTTTTACGATTGGTTCAAGTGTTTTATAGACGTACACGTATTGTTTTTACAGGTGCTGTATTCCTTTCAGTCTTTGTTACAGCAACTTCTCCACCTTCCTCCTATTCATCTTGGGTTTTGTGGTTTGTTACGTCTGTCTCTGAAGAAACATTTATTTTTAGAATAAGTGGATACCAACACTGGCCTTCAGATTGGCTGAGTTCAAACTCCTTCCTGCTGCTTCACATCCGCCCTAATCAAGTGACCTTGAACAGGACACCAATTTCATAACAGCTCTGAGAACTCTCCTTTGTGCTCGTCTCCACAGTCTCACCTCAGCGTGGACTTACAACCTCACATTCTTAATAGTTACTGCAACATTTTATGTCATTGCAGATAGAGAACATGGCAATGCCTGATAAGTACTCACGTTGTCAAGAGAACTTAACTTTAACTGTATCTTAAGGTGAACAGTGTCCATCTAAGCTATTAGTTCTCACGTCCTTTTATAGGGCATTCACAGAAATACTTTCAAAATTTCAGCCTTAGTGTGTTATTGAAGGACAGAGTAAGACTAAGAGAAATTTTTCAAAATGTGTTTAGAAAATTAGGGTCAAGTTACCATATTTGCTTTGTGTACTGAAGGCTGAAGGCATCTCTCGGCAACTGAATCTTCTCAACTACACTGAGTTTTGTCTGAAAGACATTCAGACCCTTATCCAAGTGGCTTCATCAGTTCATGCAGGACTAGGATGACTAGCACCAACATACAGGCGAAACGTCTTTCAAGACAAAACTCGGTCCATTTGACCTAGATCAATTCAATATGCCTTTATTATTTCTTATTTTGCCTAGAGACATATTTGGTTCCCTAATCATAAGTGATCAGAAAGCAAATACATTAAAAAACAAGAACTAAATATAAAACATTCAATAAAAAAACCAAATGTAGGGTGAAAGGAACATGTATACTGTATTAGAACATTAGACCATAACTCATTAGACCAACATAATTGTTGATCCAGACACCTGTCAACATCCACATTAAAGACTGGAAAACCAGCTGAGAGTGGAGTCATTGAGGCTGACGGCAACAAAAACCCCATTGTCAGTTACGCAGTACATCAACCTGCTGAGTAAGTATTCATAATCATATCCATAATCAGAAGAACACGCATCCCCGATTGTAGCAAAACACACGGGATTCATGTTCCTGAGTCGAAAATCAAACAACATGCTGCTTTATAACTTCTTAGTGGTTATTAGATTCAATGAGGTATTCATAGGTCACTGCAGGCCTAGTGTTTCCGAGACTGAGACCAAAGGGGGCTTAAGTTCCCTACAGACGCAGTGCTGCTCACAGGCCAAGTCTCAAAATGTCAACACAAGTCAAATATCAGAAGTTACAGTTAAAAAGATTTTTCCTGACCTCAGAGATAGAATTACTTCACAGCAAAAGGTTTGATGAGATCCCTTCATCAATCCCATTAGCTCCCAGTGGCGCTGTCCCAGCTGTGCAGCCCAGGACATGTCTCTAACGAGCTCCATTAGCGGTATTACCTGTATCCGGCAGGCGCCATGGGTCACGGGGTCAGCGGTAGACCAAACACTGAGATTAAATTACCCCTGAGGGAGGTAGGGGATGGGCTACCCCCAGGAGTCGCTCCCCACCTTCCCACCACAGCCACCAAAACGGATTTCACAATACAGGAGTAGGTCATCGTTTTCACTTCATAGAAGGTTTCTTATCTCATTTCTGTAACTGGGAAGGAGGAAGAGGAATATCAACTAAACCCAATACCACAATTATGTAGACTATTCATCAAACGTGCCAGATTTACATGGGCATGACCATATGACATCACACACCATGAGGATGAAACACAAAATAATTAACGATCCAGACACATTCATTATAGAAAAACAGTATATTCAGAGTATTTTAATTCGAAGTTGGTGAATAGAGAGGGATTTTCAAAAGCCAACATATAACTGGCCCAAATCTTCAAGGGCATTCTCTCAAGTATTTTGGCACAGGAAATGCACAGAAAAAATCTTGGAAAGTGAATCAAAAATCTGTGAAACCTGAAAAAGTCAGTGTTTAACTATATCTTATGTCTGAATCACTGAAAATCATACTCAGGACTGTTAATCATCAATGAATAAGGTGGAACTAAACAAAACATCCTTCCTTTGAGTTACTGTACTTCCTCAAACAAAAACCAGGAGTCAGCTATAAGCCAGAGTTCAAATACAAGCCAAATAAGAAAAAAAAAAAAAAAAGAACCCTCTAGGGCCTGTCCTGTATGGTGCTGCAGATTTTCACTGCATCAAGTTGAACTCAACATATTCACCAATATAATCTCGATCTTTTCAACAAATCGTTTTTCTAGATCACCCATCTAAAGTAGTATTTTGGTCATGTGCATGTCTTTTCTAACAAAACTCTGATAGAAAATTCTAAATGAGACAAGATCATAATAATTACATGACGCAAACTTGGTTGAACAGATTCTATGCACAGACGGAAAAGCTTATTACAGCAGATGAAAATGAGGTTTCATATTAAAAATAATCATATCTAGTCATTTAACTGTGGGAATTAGAAATAATAGTCTTCCTTCTAATACAAAACCCCTACATAAAAAAAAAAAAAAACAGTACTTCCTCCACACACGATTTGAGCAAATATTAAATATCAGTCCACTTCAAGGTCAGATTTTCCCATTTACAAGTTTATAATACTGGTCTACAAGCGAAATACTTTCAGAACAAAAGTAGTGAATGGTGATTGGTTGAAGTTTCACAGATGCATTTTTGGGCCAAAATGTAAAATTCTAGATTTAACAGGAGAATGGATTTAACTCCTAAGGAATAATTAGCGCCTACATCACTGTAGGTACATGACAATACATTCACTTTACAAGTTCTATCAGTGGAAGATTTAGACCCATATCTATTGGAGAAAGGTATATAAACCAATATGTATGTGGAATAACACTATTCTATACCTGGAAAACATTGTTTCATTGTTTTTCATGTTTTTATTCTGTGAAAAACTATAGCTACTTATAAACATTCACGGCACTAGTACATACTGATCCTTGAGCGCACACATCTTTGTACACACATTGAACACAGACATCAGTGCACTCCGTTACTCTGTTCATTTCAATGCCAATCATACTTTCTGACACTGTTTCCATAAAACATTATTGTTACTAATGGCACTGACTCACCATGTCTCACAACACTGACTCACCTGTCCACAGCTGCAGGTTCACCTACCATTGCAGCCCATTCATTTCATTTCTATCAAGGTGAGCTCAACTCTTATACTTCCAGCATTTCAAACACATGAATCAGAGACTGAACCGTGAAGGTGGAGCTCCTATGTTCGGAGTAAAAACCTCGGATTGACTTCATGTATTCATAGGGCAGCTGACATTTGAGCCTGTTTACATGTACAATTACCAGACTATTTAATTGACCATGTAAACAAGAGAATCAGATTCATCTTTATCCAATAACACCAGCAAATTGATTATGAGAAATCTGATTAACAGACCTGGATTTCTCCCCATTCATCCTGTCTTCCTGCATGTGTACAGGTTAATCTGATTTAGTTTGTACTTTTACAAACAATTAAAATCGTGCAAACAGAAGTGACACAGTCAAACTTTACCAGAAAACAATAACAGGAAGTTTAAGTCTATCATCATTATGTACAGATGTACGCCAAAAGAAATGCCATAATGGGCTGGAGCGTCTAAACCGGGGTTTTTCAATTATCACATTTCTTTAGTGCATGTAAATGTGTTAGATTTGATTAATACAGTTATCCAATTATCTACAGATATTGGACATGGTCATGTAAACAGGCTCAGTGATAATTAACATGTGCCCCTTTTGATAAACCTGGCTGATTAATGACTCCTAATGTAGACAGATGTTATTATTTTCTCCGTTGAGAAACCTGCCGAAAAGCAGAGAGACCTTTAGGACAGATTTGGGTGTTATAAACTCTAAGCCACAGTGGACAGTGAGGCACACTGTGATCATCTGACTGTGACGAAGACGGTGTGAAATTGTGATTTGATCAGGCGTGTGTGATTTGATACAGCTGTGCTGGAACAATGTCAGCCATTCCGCGTTTATGACCAATGATATAACCACTATTAACAGAGGACTATAGGAATATAAGACCCCTTAGCCATTGAACAGACAGAATAAGTTGGAGTTGGAGGAGTCTGCTCTGTCCAAGTTGACATGGGATCTGTTGATGTTATTTCTGCGCTACCGATAACTACAAAGCCATAAATACTCAAGACAGTGACAGTGTTCTGCCATTTTTCCTCTGTACATCTCCACAGTAGATTAAAAAGGAAGCTTTAACTACAGTGTTAAATATATACATAAAAATAATCACAGTCACTTCCATTTTCAGAGGCTCAACAGTAATTAGACAAACTGCGATCTTTATCAAAATAATGAGCAGAGTTTGAAACTCGTGGACATCACCTGAGTTTCCTCCTGTAGATGTTTTTTTTTTACAGGTCTTTATTACAGATGGTTTTAGAAGCTGTTTGTTTGTGCCTTCAGTTTTGTCTTCTGTCACTGGTTATTGGTTGAGATGAGGTGACTCAGACACTGAAGGACATCTCATTTTAGAATGTCCTGCATCAGTATCCATGTGCAATGTGAGAGGATAGCTCTACATCTGACACCCTCTGAAAATGGACAGATTATGTTATTGTGGTTGCAGTTCTTCAATGGCTATTGCAATGTTTTAATCAAGCCTATACAATTAAAGCTGAAAGCCCACACATCTTCTTGCGTCACTTCTGACCCACTGTGGTGGTGTACAGATTCCACTACAGCTGAAATCATTAAGTGATGAAAATGTTTATTCAATGACAATTTTCCTGAATCAAAGTTTGCTTCCTTAATTTTGCTGCCACTAAACATTGGTTCCTTTGTTGCTTCAGACAGACGCTTATTAATGTGGTCAACACTTAACATGTCATATAAAGTGTAAATCAGGAAAGATGAGGCTAAAGGGGCCGAAAACGTCTATATGTTTGGTTTTCTTCAACCATGACTTACTGCTTTAATCTTCTGTGACTGCACACAAATATAAGTATATGGCTTTATTTATTTTTTAAAGTTGGATGTTGATTAAATCTTAAACTGTTGGGAAGTTTTTTGTTTATTTTTATACATTTAAATATACTTATATACTTTTGTTAATGTTATTTCTATATACATAGTTTTACTTACCTATTACTTTTAAACCTTTTGCGGTTGTTTCTGTTGGTGGTGGAATAAAGGGCTAAATTGTTTGATATTTTCACATTGCTTCCGACTGTTCAAATAATAATTTCATTGAATCAAAGAAAATAATCAAAAGAGTAATCAATTATGAAAACAATCACTAGCTGGGGCTCTAGAAGTAACATTTTAAACATGACATTATCTAAATAAATCTGCTGTATAATTGTGTGTAATCAACTTTAGTTTGATATGTGATGGATGATAAATACAAAATATCATTACCTTTTGAAATAACCTAGCTTGTTCGGCTTTGCACGTCATATTTTGGGAAAATTAGCTCATAAAAATGTTAATGTAGAAACCACCCAAGTGTAAAACTGTAAAGGGAATGAGTTCCTGCTACATGCCAAACAGCAGCCCATAATTTTGGTGGGATCTGGACAAAGAGGAAGAACCTCAATTACTAGGAGTGGAAGCAGCAGTCTCTGTGTCAGATGAGGAGTCCTGTGGAGCTCCGAGGAGCTCAGGGCTCGCCAGCAGTGATTCAGTCTGAGCGCAGGTACTGTATCACACTACAGACCTGCACAGAACAAGCACACACACACACACACACACACAAAAGCAGAGTAGCACACACATACATATCCACTTGAGTCATCCCAAAGGCATTCAGATCTACTTCCCTAACAGAGAAAAAACAAAACACACCGTACAACGCACAAAAGGCTTCAGATAGCACGGCTTGGTCTTGTCGTTCAAACGCAGCCTAAGGCGCTGGATCTCAAATATGTATACTTTGAGCATCTCCTGAGAATGGCACTCATTAATCTTCCGTTTCCAACCTTGAGCTGCGCACAAACACCTCCTCATCTTTTAAGAACACAATCACGTACTTACTTGACCGAGTATATAAAGGTCATCTCGACAGCTTCTACGTCGCTATAAATCTTTAAGTATCGCACATAATGTAAAAGTGACTTGCTTTAAATACCAGATCTGATCAAGTTAAAAACAGAATGAATACAATTAAGAAAAGGGATGAATCTCGTCCTCTTTTTCTTCCTCTCATCATTCACTTGCCAAACAATGCTGCATCACAACACCTCGCATATCTATCTGCTCAGGATGAGTCTCGTCTTAAAGCGTCCAACATGATATACAACTGACATTTCCATCTCGTCAACACATATAGTGTTCACCCAAATATTGACAGATGAACGTGTATAAAACAATCATTCCACGTTTAAATGAAGGCTCAAAAATAAAATGAGCTTCCATTTAATGTGGTTTTATAGGGAATACATTACAGGTTAACCGCATGTTTCCACAGTTGCATACGTGTTGCATCCTGGGGTAGGTGTGCTCTTATGTTAAACAATAAAAACCTTTACAGCATCAGATGAGTTTCCTGTAAAGATATGGAGATTTTCATCCGTGCATAAACCTAACAAAACGCCGCCACACTATTTTCTTTTCCAGCCACTGGCGTTAACGTTTCTAGCTGCAATTTACTCGGCTCAAGTCCGCTGAATAGTGATTTGGACTCATTCACACATCTGAGCCAGCTACTAAAAAGCCTCACTAAGTCACTTCGCAGCTTTGTTCAGGCTTCACGCCGATTGCGAGCGAGTCTAAATCGAGGAGAAAAGAAGCATTCTCACGTCAGTGGCCGCTACTGTCTCTTCAGCACATGTAAATCAGAACCACTGTGTGAATTAAGCTCCTGTAGTCTTCACAGTTAAAGCTCCATCCATCTTTCTGCGGTATATGTACACACACACCAGGTCTGTTCAGGTAAGTGGACATTACAGGGGGACTGGCACCTATCCCAGCATGCACTTGGCAAGAGGGTAATGGAGTGAACAGGGCTGACATGCAGACCGACAACCACTTCACACACCTAATTACTCATTCATTTGACCTGCACACCATTGGACAACAGGGAACACAACATGAGCAACTGCTAATTATTTCCGAAGAATAATAATAATGGTATGTAATGGAGTTACCACGAAAACCCAGATATATTAAATAGATCTGAAAAACTAATGGAGCCCATTGGCATCTGCAAACACTTTCTTTTTTCTACAATGGCTGTAATTCAATGCAATGTTGTAGAATCAAAAAAGAGACCACTGCTGATTCAACCCACAAAAATTAGGTTGCAATGGATAGTTTGGAGCCCAGTTCAAAGGTTACGCCTCGACTCAAGGCATTTCTTGCCTGATCCACAAAAGGATGAGCACTGGCTCTCTGGTGGTTTACAAACTAAAACCGATAAGAACGATCAAAACATGAAATGATGGAGCCTCTGGTGTAATCCAATGATGACGAGGAGGACAAAGCCCATGGTTTTCAGGAGGTTCACATGATGAGCTGGCTGAAGCTTTTAATGACAGGAAAAATGTCCAGCACCTTCTATTGGATTAATACGGTTCTGCTGGGGTGAACTCTTTATCCCTTTGCAGTGAGTAACATCACTTGGTAAAGAGGTCAAATGTGTAGTAGACTGACCCTGTTCCAAAAATGGGTGTATCAGTAGAAGGATACAATATAAGTCAATGGGGTCAACGATATGATTAGCGGTCACCTCAAGGTTCAGCAATGTTCAACGTCCATAAAATGAGGCCAGGTCAGACCATGTTCTCACTCCACAGAGTCCAGACCTGAACCACACTGAGAACAACACAAAACTTTATAAGATTTGTTCTAAAATTGATGTAACTATGGATGGAAATAAATGTTTTAACATTCATTGTGACATTACATTGTGCGACATAGTATTTCAACACTATATTTAGTTATTTTGTTTTTTTTACTTGATAGTGTATTAGACACACTTGTTGCCATTGCTGCCTAGCAGCTTAAGCCCAATTGTCATCTGTAATTACCTTCTGTTTTGGTTTAACACCAAAAGTGCCTTCCACTAACAGACAGATGAACTCAGAGTCACTCAGAACAATGGTCTCCCTTGAGGGTTTGTTCTCTAAAGACCAGTAATAATACCCCAGAAAAAACACAACACCTAAACTTCAAAGTATTATTGTGGTTAGAGTGTGCTTACAGCAGCAGGTCAACAGAATTAGTGGGTCAAACATAACTGACAAATTACAAGGTATTTAACTGAACATTGCACTTTCACCAGAAGCACCTTTGAAGCGGTACAGATCCTGAACACATTATAACACCTACTTCAAACACATTTAGGACCAAATTATTAACACTCAAACATGTTCAGAGGTAAAACTCAATTCTGAAAAGTATCAATCATAACTGGAGCCACCGACAGGAAGAGGAATTTCCTCCAAAGCAAATAATTTTCAGCGCTCCGCTTCAGCTCCTCTTCATTTGGCTAAACCACTGTGCCTCTGTGTGTTCCCGGTCTTAAAGCGCTCTGACCTTTTCCTTATCATAAATCACACACTGCTGTTCTGCTGCCAGGATTTTGTTTAACCCAATTTGTCACTGAGGACACCCCTTCCACCCTCTCTGCAGATCCACATATAGTGGGACTGGGAGCACAGGGATTAGTGGGCGGATCAAAGCGCACCATCCAGACCTCTCCCCTCTTGTAATCATGGAAGGCAGTAGCTTCTGTCGCTGATAAGTCAGGGCCATTGGTGATAACAGAAACTCAACTTACTCTGTTATTTGTTTTAATTAAACAGCTAGTCTGTGGAATGCTCTATATGGTAGAAATCTTTGCATATTTACATGGAATCACCAGTTAATGACAGAGGTAGACTAAACAGCAGACGGACAGAGTGCACACACACACATTATTATGACAGAAACAGGTCACGGAAGGTGTGCCAAGAATATCAGACAAATGTCCTGTCAGCGGGCAATCACTCTGACATGATAGCTGCACTTCCGCCTCTGCAAGCATGGCATGAAGAATTACCGAGAACATTCTGCAAAAACGTCCAACCATGATCCATCCAGCGTGACACTTCCCCGACTGGTCGCCATAATAGAGGCTTGCTGCAGACGGTCGTATTTCAGCACAGACCGACAGGACGATTAGAAATAACAGAAGTACAACTGCACTCGCCACTGTCAACTCATATTCTGCTGCTGTGGTCATGGCAACTTCCTGCGCCACCAACTACTTCTTCGTACTGGCTTTGGAAACACAAGTCATGAATCGTTTGGCACACCAAGACCTCTCGAGAACAACAATCTAAACACCTGCTCTCGCAACGTCACTAGGGTGTAGATTTTTAGTCCAATTGTACAAGGAGAACTGTTTGAGTTCTCGTTCATGCAACATGCAAACCTTCCTGGACGACTTTGTGCAGCTTCCGCGGGTGTCAACAGGTTTGGAACACTTTAAACCCATTATGAAAGAAACCTAACACCTATTATGTCACACAGGTTATCTTAGCTGCCAGGAGGGAGCAAATGACAGTAAACAATGACAGATGTTTGCAGGGGACTCACATAAGACAAAAAGTACTGAATTCCTGTATTTTCATACACAAAGATTGAGCTTCAGATTTTGAATCAACAAGGTTAGACCGTGCACTAACTCCAATCCATTTTTACCTATCATTTACAACATAGTGATGGTTCTGAGAATTCATACATGATCTCCAAGTTGGACCACTGCTTTTCACATTTTCATTCCATACTATGCAGGGTATCTTCATTATAAACACATGTATCCGATTTGGGTGATAAATCACATGAGTCAGATCTTGATTTCTTAAAGTTGTGGGAAAAGTAAATGCTTGTGCCGATAGTATATAGTTTTACAGGGGCAGAATTTTGGAACCAAACATTGTCTCTGGACCCAAAAAACAAACAAACAAAACAAAGTAAAAACAAATACAGAAAAATTTTAAACATTTCCCCTAATCCTCCCAGCTCTAACTTGTGTTTTGGGCTAATTATCCTATCAGTGCCATTGACCAAGGTACTGATACAGAACTGGAGTTGGACTTTGCATTTGTACTAGGATGGGTTAAATGCAGAACTTGAGTTTCCCAAGACACAATAAAAATTGAACATGCAATTCTCAGCAAAACCTTTTCTTCAGTTCTTTAAGTCTACACTGAAGGTGCGTGTCTGCCCATTACATGAAGAAAAATGTTATCAATAACTACTTCAGTAGTGAAAATAAATAATACTGTACATCTGTGGATCATTCAGTCACGCATAAAGGTACAGGATCAACATGATGAAGATGATGACCATTCTGACAAAAAGTGTCAGTTGTGGTATGAGCAAGGACTTTTACATCAGTGCTTCCCATTTGCTTAGGGCAGTAGTATTTTTACATACTTTGTAGTAGTTATTGTCCTTTAGTTCTAAGAGTGTGAATATACACACACTGTTGTTTCATCCACTACATTTTCAATTTTGACACATCGCATACCTCTAATCAGCTTTGTTTAAGATTACCCTAAGAAAACAATGGACCCAAATGGGTTTTGTCAACAGCTGAAGATCAATAACCAAACAAAATATGCATCAGGTGCAACACTAAGTTTAACACTGAAACCTCCACCTGATGAAAATCTAAACACCTCCACTTGTTCCTGTATTGATGTGGTGGTGAGAATATACGATCGATTCCTGTTTCTGTGGATCAACAATTGAGACAGTATTGTTCAGGAGACATAACCAGCCTTCACATGATGAATCTGAATGGGACTTATCTTTGTGGTGAACCCTTAAAAAAAAAAAAAAAAAAAAAAATCTGAATGTGTAAAAAGAAGCGCCCTGGTATCATCACTTCTCCTCCAGGGCTTCATTATCACAGGTAGACAGTGCACAAGGCTTGTACTGACAGGTTTGGGGTTCATATCCTCGGACCAACAGAGAACAGGAGACAGGAATGTTGCACAATAGCTTTCAGTATTTCAAGGCAATCTGAGGAACACCCAGAGAATTCCCAGGTGTGAATGAAATACATGGGGGTGAGGGTGGGGGGGGGTCAGGGCAATGCAATGAAAGAGTGCGCGCGCAGACATGGCCCCAGGGTGGGAATCACAACACCATCATGTGCCGGGTTCCGCTTGCACCGGGGTTGGCTCACCTGTGACATCTGAGGTCTGAAATTGATTTCCTTCAGGTCCACTGATCCGGGTGAAAGGTTGTGCAACATCTGGCACAAGAGCACCCCGTCTCGCAGGGCCTGTGCCAAGTCGAACACGGCCGCCGAGGGCCACACGACCCGGTGGTTCGGGGGTAAGACCTTGCAGTCTATCAACCACCGCCCGCATTGTCTCCACTCCTCCATGTCTGCCGTAGAGCGCGTCTCCCCCCCCCCTCACCAGTCACAAAACAAATCCACGAACTGGTAGAGGGGACGGTGAACGCGGCGGCTCAGAGCGCACAGCCAGGCACCGGGGAGGGTTCCGTCCGCGCGCCGGACGCCTCAGTCATTCACCAACGAGTCAATAAAGGAGCGATGTGACAACTTTATGTTAATATCAGTAGGTCACTGCTCTATTTCCTGTTCCAGGCGCATGTCAGGTCTCCAAGGGGAGGCTTGAAGGGGACTGAAATGAACCAACCTGCCTCCACACAAAAAAAATCCACTTCAACGTGCAACACAGACGCGCCCTACGGGGTTTTTCTCCTCTTCATTCTTAAAAAAGTTTTCTTTGCATATCCAACCCAGAAGGCGTGAGGAGGAAACGGTCACAATGGTGGTAGAGAAGACAGCTGGATGCAGAGGACTGTCATGAATCCTGTTCAGCAGTGTCTCACATTTCAGCGCTCGCTGAACCAAACGGCACAACCGGAGTCTACAATGTGACACACACACACACACACACAAAAAATAAACGTTCAGAGTGTGTTAAGTTGTGGAGAGCGGGGTCGCCAACGCTCCTGCATTTGTGCCGAACGTCTCCTCAACCTCGAACGTTAACTTCCAGTAATTGCCAGAACCAAACAAAAACGGGGAAACGGAGAGATTTCAGCCAGTGGGTTTGACTATAGCGCCGAGCTCATCCTCTTTCCACAACACAATCTAAACATCGTTTTCCGGCAGCGGAAACATGCCCACGGAGGAGAAGGAAAGACAGAAACGTGTTTATCCGGTGATCGGTACTTTCTTCGGTGCGTTCACTCACGCCCAAAAAGCGCGACCCGTGCGCAGGCTTTCCAGCTTGGGTTTTCTGTGATTTGTGCCTCCCTTCTTTCTGTTCGTGTCCTCTCTCCTTGTTTCCCCCTCGGACGGGGATGTTTAGCGGTCCCAAAGTCCCGACCCCAGCCGCGTAAAGCTCAGCCCGACGTGTCCCAGCGGAACCGGAGCGCGCACACACACACACGATTAACTCGCGCAAAGGTGCAACTTGGAACGTGTGTCCATACTTCGGTGAAGTATCTCCATACTCCAGCGTTGTGAGTTTCACGACATATTTTTGAAGTAGGAGTTGTGGATGCGCCCTCTGATGGAGGAAGCGAGACGCGCACTCCACGGACCACAAACAACGGAATTAAAGGGATATTTCAACCCAAAATGCAATTAAATCAGTTTCTCACAATGAGCTGCCTTCTGCTTATTTATGTTCAAACAAACTGGCAGTAAAAGAAGTGCCTCTCTGCAATGGTTTTATCCAAATTGTGGATTGTGGAGCTGGTTGGTGTTCTTTGGGAAAAAAAAGCCAGTTATTGGAATGTTTTCTTTTCAGATTGTGGAGAAACACCAGTAAAATGCATCACTTTAATGATTTTCAGAAACCGTACCCACAGGCTCTGTGATATTTTTGAACTGATTTATTTTTGTGCTGTTCTTCTGCAGTGAAATAGCCGTGGAAAGGCGCGAACTAAATTTAAAAAAAAAGGAATGCAATTCAACAAAACATTCCAGATATATGTCATAAATATTCCACAACGCAGTAGGATTATATATAATAAGACTTTTAGAGATGAACTGTGGTGACATTACATTTAAAATACATATTTTGTACTCTTTATTTCAATATAATCATCACAAGTAACTTTAGTTCTTCACAATTTCAATATGTAATTAAAAATAACTCAAATACTCTGATATATTATTGATGATCACTAAAGCTAAATTATCATTGATCATAATTAAGTATTATTCTGAAACAACACCTTGTACTTTTGTATTTTGGTGCAAATACACCAGTACTTAATGATTATTATACATTACAATCCACATTTCCAAAATCCCATAATGTTTATAGTTTGTCATTTTTCTTTCTGTCCAAAATCCTACACTCCACTATACAATCCACATTTTGGGCACTTCCCATCCCACAATATCCCACAATGCAGTGTACCATTTTGCAAATATGCAGACCCCTGCTGTGTGATCCTACAGATGTTGCTTATGATGAGAGTGTGTAAAATCTCCATTTTTTACACCCGTGTACTTTCACATTTTCACAGAGGAAATTACAGTTGGACTTGATGGCCAGACCTCATGATAGATCTACCTTTATTGTCCCACAAGTGAGCAAAAGCCCCAAGGGGAAATTCTAGATACAGTATGCAGTACAGATATGAGTACCTCTTCCTGGATGAGGCTGGCTTCAACCTGCAG